>JABMCL010001972.1:282500-290000 GCA_018857735.1 Alviniconcha marisindica | reverse complement strand
GTTGTACACCTTTGAGCAGTGTTGTACACTACTGAGCAGCGTTGTATATCGTAGAGCAGCACTGTACATTGCTGAGCAGCGTTGAACATCATTGAGTAGCATTGTACATCGTTGAGTAGCACTGTACACCATTGAGCAATGTTGTACATTGTTGAGCAGCACTGTACATTGCTGAGCAGTGTTGAACATCATTGAGTAGCATTGTACATCGTTGAGCAGCACTGTACATCGCTGAGCAGCATTGTACATCGTGGAGCAGCATTATTCATCGTTGGGCAGCGTTGTACATTATTGGACAGCATTGTACATGGTGGAGCAGCATTACTGTGTACATCAGCTCGCAACTTTGTACATTGTTGGGCAACATTGTGCATCGCTGCGCAGCATTGTATGTTGATGGGCAACAGTGTACATCAACATCGTACATCTTTGAACAGTATTATACATCACTGGACAAAATTAGCGTATAGTTTGGCAGCATTGTACATCACCGACGAGCATTGTACATAGCTGAGACAGCCTTGTATATCCGTGTACACATGCAGCGTTGTACATCCGCTGATAATGTTGTATTGACTGCACAATGCTGTACATCATTGAACAACAGGACAATGCTGCACAATGCCAAGAAACTCCTGTTCTCAGCACTGACCACAAGAGTAACACTGAAAGGAGTCAGCAATTGTTGTAACCTAATGCTGTATGTTTAAAAGCAATGCCTTTTTTTAAATTTCTTGTGCAGTATTCACTTCCATGGAAGATGATGTGAAAATGTGTAACATGAGGGGGGTTTGTCTGTGAAACAACTCTTGGCTGGCAGGAAAAATGACGGCACTGGCTTATATTCTTGTTTCTTTGTTTGTTTCTTTGTTTGTTTGTTTTATCTCGGAGACGGTGACGGCAAAATCCATTCAGCTGTATAGTCTTTCGTGCTAGTTTCAGCGACCTTGATTTCATTTCAAGCTCAGAGCAGAGTCCAGGAACTGAGAAAATGGGACTAAAAACTCAAACCTACGGCACCAGGTAGAGGCAGTTATTTACGGAGCAATCAAATCAAATGCAGGCGGTATTTAAGTTCACACGCATGCACGCACGCCATGCATCTACAACAAGCATATGCATGCGCACACAGAACACATGCACATGCACACACACACACACACACACACATACACATATACACACAGAGTAAAATAGTTATGGGCAAATATTGCACACAATTATTATGAACTTAAACTCAGAATTTAAGACGGTTATGCTTCAAGTTTATTTTATCTATCTATCTCACAAAGAGAGATAAAATAAACTTGAAGCATACTCACAATTATTACGAACTTAAACTCAGAATTTAAGACGGTCATGCTTCAAGTTTATTTTATCTATCTATCTCACATAGATAGATAAAATAAACTTGAAGCATGCTGGGTTGTTTGGCCCATGAAACCAATAGAGTAACTTGTACACAAAAATCAAACCCTATCACAGGGTGAATAAAGGGAGATAAATAACCAAGCGTGTTTCCTCCCCTGACCTGCCCTGAAGTCCTGTTGGTGACATTTTCTCGATGCCGTTTAAGATCAAAGCTTCGAAACTTTTGCGTGAGGATATGAGCTGTATCGGTTAATTTAATTGTGACATGTTTTTACCGGTTCCGACGACACTGGCCCACTTTCACTTTAAGATGGAGTGAACCATATTTATGTAAAGACGTTTTTTGTTTTTTGTTTTCCCCTGTGATTTGTTTCATTGTTTATGGTCCTGTGGTTAAGTTATATTAACTTACTAATATATGATTTCTGATTTATTTATTTTTGTTTATTTTATTTTTCTTCTCTTTTTTTCTGATATCACCTTGCTGTGAACAGACATAAAATAAAATAAAAACACTGATTGATTGTTTGACCCCCAAGGTTGGCAGGGTGTGTCAAACCCAATTAATTAATTAACTACCACTGTGAATAATGAGTCAACTGAGCATTTGCTCTGCTTGTTCATAAACATGCCAATTGTTATGACTGGTTCAAACAGCTACGAACAACCCTCTCAGGCTTGTGCAACCGTGTACGTTCTTTTTGCACACCGTTGTACATTATTTTGCTGTACAAGCTTTGTACACCTTTGTACATTATTTTCGTAGACAGGCTTTGTACACCGTTGTACATTATTTGGGGGGTACAGGCTTTGTACCCTGTTGTACGTTATTTTGGGGGGACAGGCTTTGTACACCATTGTACGTTATTTGGGGGTACAGGCCTTGTAGTTGTACACCATTGTACATTATTTTGCTGTTTAAGCTTTGCATGACGACATGAAACTCCATATCCGAGCATCGGCCAGAGAGTTGTTGCTGTGCAGCAGCTGAATCTCATGCGCAAAGGTCCGAATTTATGTAGCAAACATAATAATTTATAGGGTAGGGGGTGGGGGGAAGGTCCAAGGGGTGGGGTGTGTGTGTGTGGGGGGGGGGGGGGGGGGGAGTACAGAATCAGGAGAAGGAGTGAAAAAATGATAATTTACAATGCAGAGAGGGTAGATCACGAGCCATAACTGAAAGATTTTTTTTCTAATAATGAAAGAAATAATAATATAAAAAATAAAAATAAAAATATTAATACTGATAATAATAATAATAATAAAAAGAAATAATAATAATAATAATAAAAGAAAGAAAGAAGAAGCAGAAGAATAACGATAAAAGAAAGAAAGAAAGTGATGGCTTCACTAACAAGATCAAAACACAAAAGGTTTAACCCCTTCACTGCCATGGTGTCACTTGAAAACAGCCAACAGAAGTAGGAAGTTTGACATCCTTAAGCCTTCTTGTGTGTTTTTCGCATTAGCATGTGAGAGGATTTTCATCAAAACCCAGGCTATTGAAATTCGATTCATTATAGGCCTGGGAAATATACTGTTTTCAGGCGCCTATGTGCACTTTTCAGCCCAGACATTTTACAGGCTGGGGCAGTGAAGGGGTTAAAGAGAAAAACTAACAAAACAGCAAAAACACCACACTAAAAAGAAAGAAAGGGAAAAAAAGTGCTCTTATAATCAGACAATAAAAAATATTTGCATGCTTTTCATTGCGTTGTTTGATTAAGATAATTCTTTTGAACCTTTTGTGTGTGTTCTGATTTAAAAAAAAATTTATTTTTTATTTTTTAAATCAGACAATACAAAACATGCGCATGCTTTGCATTGTATTGTTTGATTAAGATAATGTCCTCTTGAACCTTCTCTGTGTGTGTTTTGATCACACGCACACACACGCACACACACACGCACACACACACACACACACACACACACACACACACACACACACCACAGAGTAAATGAGACAGGCACGCACACACACACACACACACACACACACAGAGTAAATGAGACAGGCACACCCCCCCCACACCACACAAACACACACACCCAAACACACACCACACACACACACCACACCACACACACACACCCCACAGAGTAAATGAGCACAGGCCCCACACACACACCACACACACACACACACACACACACAACACACACACACACACACACACACACCACACACACACACACAGAGAATGACAGGCCCCACACACACACCACACACACACAGAGTAAATGAGACAGGCACGCACACCACACCACACACACACACCACACACACACCAGAGTAAAGAGACAGCACGCACACACACACACTAGCACACACACACACACACACACACACAGAGTAAATGAGACAGGCACACACACACACACACACACACACACACACACACACACACAGAGTAAATGAGACAGGCACACACACACACACACATACACACACACACACGTTAATCAGACAATACAAAACACGCGCATGCTTTGCATTGTCCTCTTGAACCTTCTGCATGTGTTTTGATCTTTTTCCAGAAATGCTGGCAGTGAAGTTTAATTCAGATCCGACAGAACGCTGCTCAGTCATAGTGGCTTTAATATACCCGACAACACTTGGGTATAGTCTGTGTGCATAATTATTGGAAAGTTGGGTGCTCCACTTCAGTGTGTTGCTACTGCTGGTAGTGAAAAGAACTTGCGGAAGAACACTAACCGTCTTTTGTTTTCCACTATGGAAGCTAGTATATCCACACTTTAGGCTATTGTCTGTCTGTCTGTCTGTCTGCTCTCTCTGTCTCTCTGTCTCTGTCTCTGTCTCTGTCTCTCTCTCTCTCTCTCTCTCTCTCTCTCTCTCTCTCTCTCTCTCTCTCTCTCTCTCTCTCTCTCTCTCTCTCTCTCTCTGCTCTCTCTGTGTCTGTCTGTCTGTCTGTCTGTCTATCTGTCTGTCTGTCTCTCTCTCTCTCTCTTCCTCTCTCTCTCTCTCTCTCTCTCTCTCTCTCTCTCTCTCTCTCTCTCTCTCTCTCTCTCTCTCTCTCTCTCTCTCTCTCTCTCTCTCTCTCTCATCTGAAGCTAAGCTGTTCTGTCGGCTTGGGAGCAAACTTAGAGTGTATTCAATAGTAACCGGTATATTTATAAATGTCTATTCGGACCTTTGAATTTGGGGAACGCTTTTGGTTTTTTGTTTGTTTGTGGCTGTGAACATTTGAGCTAATTCCATCGCAGGTGTCGATCGTTACTGGACAAAGTTGACCTGAAATTAACCCTTTCTCCGCGACAGAATTAGTGCTGCAGACGCACTTCCTTCCAGGAAGTCTCACAGACAGATGATCCCAACCAGAATTATTTGTGTGAGTGTGTGTGTGTGTGTGTGTGTGTGTGTGTGTGTGTGTGTGTGTGTGTGTGTGTGTGTAGATTCTAGGCTCTCCTGAGGTATGCATGGACAGTGAGAATCCGAGAAGGATTTGTTTTGTACTTTCGTTTTGTTTTGTTTTGTTTGATTTTGTTGTTAGAATTTAGAATCTCGTTTCTGCTGAGCTGACAAAAACAGAATCCGTATGTGCGATTGAGTGAGTGAGTGAGTGAGTGAGTGAGTGTGTGTGTGTGTGTGTGTGTGTGTGTGTGTGTGTGTGTGTGTGTGTGTGTGTGTGTGTGTGTGTGTGTGTGAGTGAGTGAGTGAGTGAGTGTGTGTGTGTGTGTGAGAGAGAGAGAGAGAGTGTGTGTGTGTGAGAGAAAGAGAGAGAGTGTGTGTGTGTGTGTGTGAGAGAGAGAGAGTGAGAGAGAGTGTGTGTGTGTGAGAGAGAGAGAGAGAGTGTGTGTGTGTGTGTGAGAGAGAGAAAGAGAGAGTGTGTGTAGATGTGTGTGTGTGTGTCTGTATGTGTGTGTGTGTGTGTGTGGAATCTGGTCTCTCGGAGTCCAAGCAGGACCGTCCTACGGCGTAATTTTTCGTTTTTGTTGGCTTCTGTTTTTTGTTTTTGTTTCTTTGGTTTGTTTGTTGCGGTTGTGGTTTGGTTTGTTGGTTGGTTTTTATTTATTTTTCAATTTTTTTATTTTTTATTTTTTTAAAACTTGTTTTCTTTGGTTTCTTGGTAGAATCTCGTCTCTACCGAACATGCATGGACTGTCCGAGTCCGAGCAGGACGTCCTGCAACCGTCTTTCCGGCAGACGGAAAACATTTCCCCATCAACGTCACAAGGGCCGGCGAAGGTCCAAAATCTCACTTTACCGGAGACGTTCACCGTCAGCTCCAGACGAGGGTTAAATTCCACCGCCGATTTCATTTTGCTGGATAAAATTACGTTGTCGTGAACTCCAGTTCTGAAAACAGTTTGTGGCAAACTTTCAGGTCCTGCTGATTTTTTTAAATTAGTTTTTCATGTCCTGCTAATTTCATCTGGTAAACTTTCATGTCCTGCTAATTTCGGGAAAAAATTATGTTGTTTTTGTTGTTTTTGTTTTGTTTTGGGGGGGGGGGGGGGATCAAAATGTTCATGTCCCAATTTGATCTGGTAAACTTTCATGCTCTGCTAAGTTCATCTGGTAGACTTTCATGTCCTGTTGGTTTCATGGTGAACGTGTTACTACGCTGCACAAACTTCCAGACTCAAACGCTGTGAACAGTCCATGATTGTCCGACAGTGGTAAGAGTTTGTAATTATACAGTTGGTCAGCGATTGATTTTCCGTCGTAAATGTTTCTCACTACGATGGAATTAGCTCGATTTCTCTTACAGCCGAGAAAGACGCTATAATTGTATGCGTGGTCGGATGCAATTCAAACCAAAGATTTCATGATGTAGTGAAATGTTGATGTCAATAAAGTTTTTCCCTGATATGCTGAAAAGCGTCTGTCATTATTTTTGTTGTTTTTCTAATCTTTTTTTTTGTGTGTGTGTGTGTGTGTGTGGTGTGGTGTGTTGGGGTTGTTTGGGGGGGGGGTTTGTTTGGGGTGGTTTTTGGTTTTTCGCGTGTGTTTTTTATTTTAAATTTTTTTTTTGCGGGGATGTGTGTGTGTGTGTGTGTGTGTGTGTTGGGTTTGTTTTTCTTGGGGGGGTTTGCGGGGTGTGGTGCGCGTGTTGTGTTAAAAGGAGGGGAAAAAAGTTTATACGGAAGTGATAGCGTTTTTGTAAGGTTGTTTTTTTTAAAATTAGCGACCACGTTTGAAAACTTTCCGGACAAATTTCGGTTTTCCCCCCCCCCTCCCCCCCCCCCCCCCCCCCCCCCCTTTTTTTTCTTCCCCCCCCCCCCCTCCCCCCCCCCCCCCCCCCCCCTTTCCCCCCCCCCCCCCCCCCCCCCCTTTCCCCTTCCCCTCTTCTCCCTCCCCCCATCTCTCTCTCTGCCGCCCCCACCCTGCCTCTCTTTTTTTCATTCCCCCTTTCCCCCACCTCTCTCTCTCTCTCTCTACCCCGCCCCCTGCCACCTCTCTCTCTCTGGCCCCTTCTCCCCCCCTCTCTCTCTGCCCCTCTCTCCCCTCTCTCTCTCTCCTTCCCCTTCTCCCCCTCTCTCCTCTGCCTTCCCCATACACCACCTCTCTCTCCTTCCACCCCTTCTCCCCCTCTCTCTCCCCGCCCCCCTACTGCCTCTCTCTTGGCTTCCCCTTCTCCCCCCCACTCTCTCTGCCTACCCCCCCTACCTCTCATCCTTCCCCACACTCTCTCTGCCCGCCCCCCCTACCACCTCTCTCTCCTTCCCCCACCTTCTCCCCCCTCTCTCTACCGCCCCTACCTCTCTCAATAAGGTTCTCCCACACCTCTCTCTCTGCCCCCTACCACCTCTCTCCTTCCCCATTCACCTCTCTGCCTTACCTACTTTTCTCTCCTTCCCCCTTCTCCCCCCTCTCTCTCTCTCTGCCCCGCCCCCCTACCACCTCTATACTCTCCTTCCCTTCTCCCCCTCCTCTCTCTGCCCCTCCCCCACCACCACCTCTCTCTCAGCTACAGCTTCTCCCCCTCCCCCTCCCACCACTCCTCACTGTCTCTCTCTTTCCCTCCCCTCTCTGCACCCTCTCCTCTCCCCCCTCTCTCTCTCTTTCCCCTCTCTCAACTACAATCCTTGTAAAATAAGGTTTTCAATTCTCTCTCTCTCTCTCTCTCTCTCTCTCTCTCTCTCTCTCTCTCTCTCTCTCTC
>JABMCL010001972.1:272500-280000 GCA_018857735.1 Alviniconcha marisindica | reverse complement strand
GCACATACTCACTGCGCTTTGCAACATTCTCCGTCATTTTCAACGTTAAGTGAGAGAGAAAAGAAGAAAGAAAAAAAGGTAACATGTTCAAGCAAGTAATACATGTATGATTACTAACAATATAGAAACAAGAAAAAATAATGTATAATTATCTGCCATATGAGAAGCAGCAATATACCAGAAACAAAATAATCTCAATATATTATTACCTACCCGTAATTCCAACCCTCCCAACCCCTTACCCCTGCCCCCCCCAACACACACGCAAAAACAAACACAAAACACACAAACACACACCCACACGCACACAACACACACACACACACCACACGCACCCCGCACACAGCCCCAAAAAACTCACGCACACAACACAAACACCACCACACACACACACAAATAGCACTGCATGAAATCAGGCAACATACACAGCACAAACCACTCATTATCATGTCACGCACACACACACCACCACACTTACACACACACACACACACATACACACACACACACACACACACACACACACACACACACGTACGCACGCACACACCACATCATCACACACACACACACACACTACAACACACACACACACACACACACACACATCGCGCGCACGCACACACACACACACGCACACACACACACACACACACACACACACACACACACACGCATGCACACACACGCACGCACACACAGCACAAACACACACACACACACACACACACAACCACACACGCACACACACATACACACACACACACACACACACACACACACCACACACACAATTCACATACACACACACACACATCACACCACACACACAAACACACACACACACACCACACAACCACACACCAACACACACACACAACCACCACTCTCCCAGAATGTCAATATCAAACTCAGGACTAAAAAACCGTCATGAAAAACATTTGGTGCGTAAACTAAAAATTTAAATCAATCAAATCAACGGTATTTTTAAATCGATTTTTTGTTTTTTTTTTTACTCGGATCATGAACCTTTCACCTGGATAGCACTGAAGGGTTTTTTTTGTTTTTTGAATGGTTTTGTTTGTTGTTGTTTTTTTGTGTGTGTTTCTTTGGGGTGTTTAGTATTTTGTTTGGTTGGTCTGCGGCGTGCGCGCGCGGGGGTGCGTGCGTGCGTGCGTGGCGTGGTGGTGGTGCTGTTTGTTTTGTGTGGAAATTAAAAAAATTTCATATCTGAAGGCGTTCCTTTAAGGAATGAAAAAATGGCTGGGTAAAAAAAACACAATGGTCGATTCAAATCTGGGACCAACATTTCCCCTTTAAATCGGTGGGTGTTTGGACAGCGCCCCGCCAGGGTCGCGTCCCCGTCGCGCCGCTCTGTGTCAGAATTTTGTCGTCTGCTTGAAAAGCCAGGGAAATGCGCAGACAACGGGCGGTTTTGTAACTGAACTAACTATCCAGGTTCATTTTCCACTCAGCGGGTTGGGTTTGTCCACCTTTTCGTCTGGTCGGTGGTGGAGATTTTAAGAAAATCTGCCCCCGGGGGCCCTAATTTGTCCCTGATTTGACGGGGGGTGTGTGTTGTGTGTGTGTGTGGGGGGGTGTGTGTGTGGTTTTTGGGGTTTGGGGGGGGAAGGGGGGGGGGGGGTAACTAAATTCCTTGACTTGTTTCTGTTTGAATGCCAAATTTTCCCGGCGTTTGTTGTTAGTTTGAAAAACCATGTGGGTTTAGACATTAAAAACCCTGAGTTACTTTTAAACCCTTTAAAAAAACTAGTCATTAAAAGCAAGCCCCAAAAAACAGATGAAAAATTTTAAACAGTTTCAGGAAAACAAAATGGGGTGGGTGGGTGTGTGTTTGTTGGTGTGTTGTGTGTGTTGTGTGTGTGTGTGTGTGGTGTTGTGTGTGTGGTGTGGGTGTGTGGGGGGGTGTGGGTGTGTGTGTGGGTGTGTGTGTGTGGGGGGGGTGTGTTGTGGGGGGTGGGGGTTTGGGGTGGGGGGGGTAAAAGAAAGACCCGAGAACAGTGCGACGGCGGCGGGGTGCGGCGGGGGCGGGGCGGCGGCGGGGTTTGGGGTGCGTTGTGTGTGTGTGTGTGGGTGTGTGTGTGTGGTGGGGGTGTGTGTGGTTGTGTGTGGGTGGGTGTGTTTTGTGCGTTTTGGGGTGTGGTGTGTGTGTGTGTGTGTGTGGTGTGTGGGCGTGGGGTGTGGTGTGTGGTGTTGTTGTGGGTTTTGGGTTTGGTGGGGTGCGGGGGGGTGTGTGTGTGGTGGTGGTGGTGGTGGTGGTGGTGTGCGTGGTGGCGTGCGGGGGCGGCGGCGTGCGGCGGGGTGTGTGTGGTGGGGTGGGGGGGGGGGGGGGGGTGTGTGTGTGTGGTGTGTGGGGTGTTTGGGGGTGTGGGGTGTGGGGTGGGGGTGTGTGTGTGTGTGGTGGGGTGGGTGTTGGGGTGGTTTTTTGGGGTGGGAACAAAAAAAAAAGACGGACAGAACCAAACTGTGAATTGTCTGAAACAGCAAGAGTGACTTCAATCTCCAGATGAGACCCCTTGAAGCCGAATAAATCACATCCGCGCTAACTGGCAACTTTTTAAGGCAACATTGAGCAGATTTCCACGCAGGGCAGATTAGCCTCAATGGGCAAGCAATTCACACACGCAGCATAACCGTGTAATCAATAGAGGCCCATCATGGCTCACCAAGTTTTATATTCTCAACGTGTCGGTGTCTGGCTCTCGGGTCTTCGTCTGTCTCACAGTCTAACGTCTAATGGGGCGTGCTAAGCAGTCATAATCCAAGGAATCATAACTCCGACCGATCCTCTTCCACAATTTTGTCAATGATTGGCGATAAGATCGATCGTAAACGGCAGCCTGTCGAACTGGCCAGTAAGAGAATGGATACGGGGATACCAGGATACGCATTTGCCGCCAGTGGCCTTAAAATATGCACAGGATTTTGTGTCGGTGATGTTCTAGCTGTATAATGTCTTGACAAACGGTACACAATTCTACAAGCTGTGTATGAACAGTTAAAAATCCTTTAAAGGTTAACAATGTACCGATGCCATTCGTGTAATGTGAGCTGCATTAGGCACTCACACACACTGACGTACACACTGTCGCGCGCACGCAGCACACCCCACACACCACAACAAAAAAACACACACACACCCCGCAGACGCCCGCACGCACGCACGCACGCACGCACGCACGCACGCCGCGCACGCACGCACAAACACACAAACACAACACACACACACACACACACCAGGGGGAGAGAGGGGAGAGAGACAGAGACAGAGACAGAGACAGAGACAAAAGAAGAGAGACAGAGAGAGAGAGAGAGACAGACAGACAGACCCGACAGACAGACAGACAGACAGACAGACTGAGAGAGAGAGAGAGAGAGAGAGAGAGAGAGAGAGGAAGAGATAGAAAAGAGAGAGAGAGAAGAGCAAATAATCATTCACAGTCCGACAAACGTGTGCCAACATCCGTTTCTGAACAAGCACGACGAACCAAAGTCACAGTCAATAAGATTATGATAATAGTGTGTGTGTGTGTGTGTGTGTGGTGTGTGTGTGTGGGTGGTGTGTGTGTGTGGTGTGGGGTGTGTGGTGTGTGTGTTTTGTTGGTGTGTGTGTGTGGTGTGTGTGTGTGTGTGTGGTGTGTGTGTGGTGTGTGTGTTGTGTGTGTGTGTGTGTGTGTGGTGTGTGTGTGTGTGTGTGTGGTGTGGGTGTGTGTGTGTTGTGTGTGTGTGTGTGTGTGTGTGTGTGTGTGTGTGTGTGTGTGTGTGTGTGTGTGTGTGTGGTGTGTGTGTGTGTGTGTGTGTGGTGTGTGTGTGTGTGTGGTTGTGTGTGTGTGTGTGTGTGTGTGTGTGTGTGTGTGTTGTGTGGGTGTGTGTGGTGTGTGTGTGAGTGTGGTGTGTGTGGTGGTGTGGTGGTGTGTGTGTGGTGTGGTGTGTCTGTGTGTGGTGTGTGTGTGTTTCTGTCAGTGTGTGTGTGTTTTTCCTGTCAGTGTGGTGTGTGGTTTCTGTCCATGTGTGTTTCTGTCATGTGGGTGTGTGTTTCTGTCATGTGTGGTGTTTTTCTGTCAGTGTGTGTTGTGTGTGTGTGGGTGTGGGGTGTGTGTGTGTGTGTGTGTGGTGTGTTTGTGTGTGTGTGTGTGTGTGGGGTGGTTGTGTGTGTGTGTGTGTGTGTGTGTGTGTGTGTGTGTGGAGAGAGAGACGAGAGAGGAGACAGAGAGAGACAGAGAGACAGAGAGACAGAGAGAAGACAGAGGAGACAGAACAGAGACACAGAGAGGAGACGACATAGACAGAGACAGAGACAGGAGAGAGAGAGAGAGAGAGAGAGAGAGAGAGAGAGTGTGTGGTGTGTGTGTGTTGTGTGTGTTTGTGTGTGTGTGTGTGTTGGTGTGGGGTGAGGTGTGTGTGTGTGTGGTGTGCTGTGTTGTGGTGTGTTGTGTGTTGTGTGTGTGTGTGTGTGTGTGTGTGTGTTGTGTGTGTGTGTGAGAGCGAGAGAGGAAGAGAGAGAGAGTAGAGACAGACAGACAGACAGACAGACAGCAGACAGACAGACAGAGACAGAAAGAACAGAGACAGAGTGTGTGTGTGTTTGGTGTGTTGTGTGTGTGTGTGTGTGTGTGTTGTGGTGTGTGTGTGTGTGTGTGTGTGTTGTGTGTGTATGTGTGTGTTTTCCTGTTATGATTAGGTGTGGTGTGTGTGTGTTGTGTGTGTGTGTTGTGTGTGTGTGTGTGTGTGTGTGTGTGTGTGTTGTGTGTGTGTGTGAGAGAGAGATAGAGAGAAGGGGGTAGAGAGAGAGAGAGAGACAAGACAGAGACAGAGAGAGACAGAGACAGAGCTAGAGAGATAGAGACAGAGAGACAGAGAAGAGACAGAGACAGAGTGTGTGTATTGTGTGTGTTTTGTGTGTGGGGTGTTGTGTGTGTGTGTGTGGTGTGGTGTGTGGTGTGGTGTGTGTGTGTTGTGTGTGTGTGTGTGTGTGTGTGTGTGTGTGTGTGGTGTGTGTGTTGTGTGAGTAGACAGAGAGACAGAGACAGAGACAGAGACACAGAGAGAGAGACAGACAGACAAGACAGAGACAGAGCGAGCGAGAGTGGGTGTGTGTGTGTGTGTGTGTGTGTGTGTGTGTGTGTGTGTGTGTGTGTGTGTGTGTGTGTGTGTGTGTGTGTGTGTGGTGTGTGTGTGTGTGTGTGTGTGTGTGTGTGTGTGTGTGTGTGTGTGTGTGTGGTGTGTGTGTGTGTGTGTGTGTGAGAGAGAGAGAGAGAGAGAGAGAGAGACAGACAGACAGACAGACAGACAGACAGACATACAGACAGACAGAGACAGACAGACAGGCAGACAGAGACAGAGAGATGGGGGCAGGGAAGGGTGGGTCTGTGTTGCCGGAAGGTTTGGTGTGTGTGTGTGGTGTGTGTTTGTGTATGTGGTGTGTGTGTGTGTCTGTGTGTGTATGTGTTGTGTTGTGTGTGTGGTGTGTGTGTGTTGTGTGTGAGTGTGTGTGTGTGTGTGTGTGTGTGTGTGTGTGTGTGTGTGTGTGTGTGTGCTGTGTGTGTGTGTGTGTGTGTCTGTGTCTGTGTCTGTGTGATAAAATAAGCGTATCCTTATGCCTTTGTAAGCGCTCCGGGCTCTAACTAGATAGGGCCCCATAAACAAGCTATCATTGTAATACTGGATAAATTAGGACCCAACAGGGGCCTTTGTTTTGCAACTGAAAAGCAATGAAGACGTCAACGGCTTTCAGACCCGCATTCAGCCGATTCAACTCATGTCAATCACACACAAACTTTATAATCAGATACCCCGTGGATCTTGCCAATGTGAAATTAAATAAGTTTTATTTGTTACACCCAGTGCTGGTGAGACTATACGCTTTGCACCAGGACGGAACAGCAATGACACGTCAATGGCATTTCGGGGTAAAACATTCAGTCGATCACAGCATGCAGCCAACATAATTGTTACGCGAATCGAACCCAATTTGTATAGGACCTGTCGAACTGGCAATTACAAGGCTGGATCAATTAGTGTCAGACAGATTTTGTATCAGAAAATAGTACTGACACGTCAGTGGAATTCAGATCAAAATTCAGCCAATCACATCGATGAACAGACTAGATGTATATATATCGAACCCATACTGCAAAACCTGTTGAAATGGCATGTCAAACGTTTGACAAATTATAGTGTGCTATATCCCAGTTTGTGCATGAAATCAGCAATGAAATATAATGGTATTCAGACCAATAATTATTCAGCCAATCACACGACACTGAACAGACTATGGGAATCGAACACAAACTCCATAGAACCTATGGAACCGGCAAGTTAAACGCTGGACAAATTATAGTGTGCAATATCCCAGTTTGTACATAAAATCATCAATGAAACGTCAATGGTATTTAGACCAATATTCAGCCAGTCACACAACACTGAACAGATTATGGAAATCGAACGCAAACTCCACAGAACCTGTCGAACTGGCAATTAGAAGATTGGATCAGTTGCAGTGTCAAATACATTTGAGGCAATGAAACGTCAGTGGTATTCAGACCAACATTCAACCAACCCACATCCATGAACAGACAAGATATGTATCGAACCCATACTATAGAACTTGTCAAACTGTCAAGTGAAGGTCTGGACTACGCAGTGTCCAATATCCCAGTTTGAACCTGAAATCGACAAACTAACTGAAACTACTGAACTGTTCAATATCAACAACAGACAACAACAAAACTGGACGTGCAAGAAAAAACTGGTTCGACAAGACGGCAGCAGCATAACACAAGGCACGGCCATGGTCAGTTTTGTCAGCCTTGGCACTATCGATCCGTTTGTCAGCCTCAGTATATCGGTCCATTTGTCAGCCTCAGTACTATCGGTCCATTGGTCAGCATCAGTACTATCGGTCCATTGGTCAGCATCAGTACTATCGGTCCATTGGTCAGCCTCAGTACTATCGGTCCATTGGTCAGCATCAGTATATCGGTCGATTTGTCAGCATCAGTACTATCGGTCCATTGGTCAGCCTCAATATATTGGTCCATTGGTCAGCCTCAGTATATCGGTCCATTGGTCAGCATCAGTATATCGGTCCATTGGTCAGCCTCGATCATACTTCGGGCCTTTTTGGTCCGCCCTTTGTCAGCCTACTTCGGCTTTGTCGCCCACTACCAGCTAGTCTCTGTCAGCCTACTACTAGCCAGTCTTTGTCAGCCTACTGTCGGTCTTTGTCAGCTCACTACCAGCTAGTCTGTGTCAGCCTACTACTAGCCAGTCTTTGTCAGCATACTACTAGTCTTTGTCAGCCTACTGTCGGTCTTTGTCAGCCTATTGTCGGTCTTTGTCAGCTCACTACCAGCTAGTCTTTGTCAGCCTACTACTAGCCAGTCTTTGTCAGACTACTGTCGGTCTTTGTCAGCCTACTACCTTAGTCTTTTTTCAGTATTTATGCAGTCTTTGTCAGCCTACTACGGTCTTTGTCAG
>JABMCL010001972.1:257500-265000 GCA_018857735.1 Alviniconcha marisindica | reverse complement strand
AGGGGAGGGTGGCGCTGCTCCAGAAGTCTGGCCGCGCGGCTGAGGGACAGCTGTCAGTCCTGGAGGCCGTCATGAGCGTGAAGGTGAGCTGACGTCAAAAAGAATGATGTCATAGTTGTGAAAGTGTTTATCAGTCGGTGGAGGCCGTCATGGGTGTGACGGTGATTTGACGTAACAAAAAAAGAAAAGAATAAGAAAAAATGTAATTGTTATAAATGTATTGCGGTCAGTAGAGCCAAAGGGTTCGCACGCACGCACGCACCACACACACACACACACACACACACACACACACACATACACTCTCTCTCTCTCTCTCTCTCTCTCTCTCTCTCTCTCTCTCTCTCTCTCTCTCTCTCTCTCTCTCTCTCTCTCTCTCTCTCTCTCTCTCTCTCTCTCTCTCACACACACACCACACACACACACACACACACACACACACACACAGAGGCTCGGTGTGTGTGTTCGTTTCTGTTTCTCTGTCTCTGCCTCTGTCTGTCTGTCTGTCTGTCTGTCTCTGTCTCTCTCTGTCTCTCTCTCTCTCTCTCTCTCTCTCTCTCTCTCTCTCTCTCTCTCTCTCTCTCTCTCTCTCTCTCTCTCTCTCTCTCTCTCTCTCTCTCAGAGCATTTTAAGTTCATATTTCAATCACACTGTCAGTGACAGTACGGAGTCAAGTACATTGTCGTTAGTTTGTTGGTTTTCTTGCTCATAGGCACAATTATAGTATGTACTGTGAGGTGGTAGTCATCCACCCGCACTCCTTCATGAGGGGCATTGGCCTAAATGAATAAATCATTCTTATCCCTCCCTCTCTCTCTCTCTCTCTCTCTCTCTCTCTCTCTCTCTCTCTCTCTCTCTCTCTCTCTCTCTCTCTCTCTGCCTGCCTCCACAAACCACAACTTTTGAAGAGAAAGTAGAGCCGAAGCGGTATCGAACCGAGGTCCTTCCGCTTACCAGCCTACCGCCTTACCGCTAGGCCAAACCGGCTCTCATTTCAAAGCAATGTCTGCCTGAACCCCTGTTATACGTTTGGATCTGATCAGTCCCATGCTTCATTGACAGGGAGAACCGGAAATCCTCTCTCTGGTCCCTTCGCTGCACGCGCGCCTCGATTCCGATTCCGTCGACTGCGCATGCTCAACGGAATCAGACACGTCAGCAAATCTCACGTTCATCGTCAACAAGAAGCTGGAAGAGGAAGTCCAAACTTCAGAGCTGGGGCGGATTGCTCAGTCCGACGGAGAAACGGGCAAGGGAGACAACGGCAAGAAGCGGGACGAGAGTGATCTGCGCTTGACGCTGATGACGTCATTCCACGCGCGCACGCGCGAAGACACGTGCGATCCTCTGCTGACCGATCTGTTGCTGCTGCCCGGTGGTGACATCATTGTGACGGACAGGGACAACAAGTGAGTGAAGGCGTGCTTGCAAGGGGGGAGTGGTCCGTCTAAAGTCAACATGGTGCTTAACGTCCACAGGAAACATAAGGCTTATTAGGAACGGGGAGAAGGGGAGGGAAGGGGGTATGGAGGTGGGGATGGGGGGGGGGGGGGGTGGCGGGAAGAGAGAGATTATATATCTATCGCTACGCTGTCACCACCAGAATGACTTCTGCATTAAGGTTTCATAGTTGTGAGAAGGGGTATTGGGGAGCGGAAAAGGTGTGTGTGTGTTGGGGATGGGTGGGGGAAGGGGGCGGGGGGGGGGGGGGGGGTAGGAAAGGAGAGCTCAGGTCCATCTTCCTGTTCACATAACTCGGACTCTAAGATATGAGCTCCATATTATATGTAACGTATCTGCGTCATTCTTCAATTGCGTCATAACTGTCGTTTCACACTGGTCAGAGTTTGAGAGTTGGGGAGACAGCGAGAAAGAGAGACAGACAGACAGACAGACAGACACAGACAGAGAGACAGACACAGACACAGAGAGAGACAGGGACAGGAAGAGAGACAGAGACAGACAGAGACAAACAAATGGGGAAAGAGAGAAAGCGAGGGAGCAAGAGAGAGAAAAAGAGGGAGGGAGAGACAGAGACAGAAAGAGGGAGGCAGAGAGACAGAGACACAAAGAGGGAGCAAGAGAGACAGAGACAGGAAGAGGGAGGGAGAGAGAGAAAGAGGGAGGGAGAGACAAAAACAGAAAGATGGAGGGAGAGACAGAGACAGAAAGAAGGAGGGGGAGAGACAGAGACAGAAGGAGGGAGGGGAGAGAAAGAGACACAAAGAGGGATCATGAGAGACAGAAAGAGGGAGGGAGAGACAGAGACACAAAGAGGGAGGGAGAGACAGAGACACAAAGAGGAGGACAGACAGACGGACAGACAGACCCAGAGAGTCCGTCATCCAATCAATGATTTTTTTATGCAAGAAAAATGGTTTAGACACCGGTAACTCCTATTAATATTGACCATAATTATGCATGTTTCGATAATTTTCTGTTTCTCTCCAGCACATCAAACCGAATTACAAATATATATATATATATCTAGATGTGTGTGTGTGTGTGAGAGAGACAGAGAGAGACACAGAGAGAGAGAGAGAGAGAGAGAGAGAGAGAGAGAGAGAGAGAGAGAGAGAGAGAGAGAAGAAGAAGAAGAAGAAGAAGAAGAAGAAGAAGAAGAAGAAAAGAAAAAGGCTTTAATAAAATCGCTTGGCTATTTATCTCTATCATTTTTTGTCCCTTTCCTCTCGTTCACATAAAGTGCGTCCACCCCCTACCCCACCCCAGCCCCCTAAATAAATAAATGAAAAATAAAAACCCTTGCAGCTAAAAAACACAAAAACACAAAACAAAACAAAAAAACTTATTTCATTTCTCCTTTAATTTTTGGTTGGTTGGTTGGTTGTCGTTTTTCCTTCCTCTCCCCCAGTTTCGCCTTGATAATCAATTAAAATTCAGATTCAAAATACTTTATTGTCCATTGCAATCATAACAATTGAACGGAAATTCGTCTTCGCTCACACCGGCACTGCCGCATAAAACAATGTAGTTAAGTTAAACACATCAAAAACACTCGGCTTCATAGTTCAGGAGCTGTGTGAGAGTCGAGGTGGCCGTCCTGGGCTGTCCGTCCTAACGAGCCTTCTGGTTTCCGTGGACGTAAAGCAATATTGCACCGTGCTTCGGCATTGGTCACAGCTTGTCCCTAATATGTCAGCTGACATCTGAGGACATTAAGCATCACTTCATCATCATCATCAAAAACACTCACATACAGTACGACACCCACACACCCAGGGACATATGCACCCCTCCCCTTTCCCGCCACACAATGACACACTTCATACCCACCCGCCTTCCGCATACATCCACACGCCTCCAACGACCGAGGGAGGGAGAGACAGAGACAGAAAGAGGAAGAGAGAGACAGAGACAGAAAGAGGAAGGGAGAGACAGAGACAGAAAGAGGAAGGGAGAGACAGAGACACAAAGAGGAAGGGAGAGACAGAAAGAGGGAGGGAGAGACAGTGACACAGGGAGGGAGAGACAGAGACACAAAGAGGGAGGGAGAGACAATGACAGAAAGAGGAAGGGAGAGACAGAGACATAAAGAGGGAGGGAGAGACAGAGACAGAAAGAGGGAGCAAGAGAGACAGAGACAGAAAGAGGGAGGGAGAGACAGACAGAAAGAGGGAGGGAGAGACAGAGACAGAAAGAGGAATGGGGAGACAGAGACAGAAAGAGGGAGGGAGAGACAGAGACAGAAAGAAGGGAGAGACAAAGACAGAAAGAGGGAGGGAGAGACAGAGACAGAAAGAAGGGAGAGACAGAGACACAAAGCGGGAGGGCAGACAGAGACACAAAGAGGGAGGGAGAGAGACACAGACCGTACCGGTTGACCACCGAGTAAAAACACCCGGCTAACTCCTCCCTGCCTTCCCTCTGCCCGATCCTGCAGATGCGTGAAGAAGTTCAACTCCACGGGCCACCTCCTGACGCACGTGCCCATACCGGAAGTGCCGTCGCGCATCGCGCTGGTGTCTCACGGGAGGGCGGCCATCTCCGTCATGAACCGGAAGGTCCTGCTCTTCCTCTCCCTGCTGGGCACCGTGCGCATCCTCTCCTACGTGAGGGTCAAGAAGCGCTACTGCTTCCTGGCCGCCGCCGGCCACGGCCTGGGTCAAGGTCAAGGTCAGGGTCAGGGTCAGGGTCAAGGTCAGGGTGAGTGCCTGCTGCTGGCGGCCACCAGCCAGTGCGACGTCATCGACCTCATCACGGAGAGCGGGCAGCTGCTCCGGAGGCTGCACAAGTACAGCAAAGGGGACCGCGTCAGCATCTCGCGACCTCTCTACCTGCACGCTCCACCGCCTCCTCCTCCTCCTCCGCAGTCGTCCTCGTCATCGTCTTCGTCATCGTCCTCGTCCTCACAGGAGCCCGCCACCGCCGCCACCACCACCGCCACTGTGGCGGCGCTGGTGGTGGACAGCGGCAGGCGCCTGCTCTTCGCCTTGACCCCCGAGGGCCGGACGACCTTCACCTTTCGCCCCAAGGACGAGAACAGCCTGGAGTGCCCGCTGGGCGTGGCGACCGTTGGGGCCACGGGGCTGATCCTGCTGGCGGACCGAGACAAGAACCGCGTGCTCCTGCTGGGTCGCCGGGGTTCGTTTCTCCGGCAGCTCCTAGGGGAGAAGGAGGGGCTGCGCAAGCCTTGCGCCCTCTACGCGTCCCTGACCTCTCGCCTGGCCTTGACCCAGGTGGACGGGTGGGTCAAGGTCTACAAGGTCGAGTAGGCGGGCGTTTCTCTTCCTCCACTTCTTCTTCTTTTTCTTCTTTATTTTTGCTCTTCTTTTTTTTCTTTCTTTCTTTTTCCCCGCTTTTTTTCTTCTTCTTCTCTTCTTGTGTGTGTGTGTGTGTGTGTGTGTGTGTGTGTTGTTGTGTGTGTGTGTGTGTGTGTGTTGTGTGTGGGTGTGTGTTGCTGGTGGGTGGATGGATGGGATGCGGGTAGGTGTGGGGTTGGGGTGTGTGGGGAGGTATGCATATGCATGCATAGCCACAGTACCATAGTGATGTATGTCGTATTTTGTGTTTGTTTGGCTTTTACAATTCTTTATGAGTTTGTGTGCGGCGGGGTCTGCGTGCGTGAGAGAGAGAGAGAGAGAGAGAGAGAGAGAGAGAGAGAAAAAGAGAGAGAGAGAGAGAGAGATGAGTGTATTCTTATTTTTGTAAGCGCTCTGGGTTCGTACCGCTATTGATGAGAAGGTCATGAAATAACCTATGAAAAGATTGAAATTTATGAAAAGATGTGAAACTGACCCCATCACCATGTGATAATGTGGCTGAAAAAAAGGGGCCCCTCATAATGTGGGTCAATGTGAATTTGACCCCATCACCATGTGATAATGTGGCTGACCCCATCACCGTGTTATAATGTGGCTGACCCCATCACCATGTGATAATGTGGGCTGAAACTGTCCCATTCGCCCCTGTGATAATGTGGCTGACCCCATCACCATGTGATAATGTGATTGACCCTATCAGCATGTGATAATGTGGCTGACCCCATCACCGTGTTATAATGTGGCTGACCCCATCACCATGTGATAATGTGGCTGACCCCATCACCATGTGATAATGTGGCTGACGTCATCGCCATGTGATAATGTGGCTGACGCCACGCCGTGTGATAATGTGACTGACGTCATCGCCGTGTTATAATGTGGCTGACGCTAGCAGTCATTCTGCTTAAGATTTTTGCTTGACGTCCGTTTGTTTGCATGTGCTAAAACGTCAGCATTTGACATGGTAGACTGATTTAGTGATTGATTTATTGATTGATTGGTTGATTCATTTAACTATGTGGGCACACATATCGCCATGTCTCTGTCCGAAGGCGATTTGTAATAGCAGCGATTATAATCATATACTTACACAATCATATACTCACACAATTGCTTCAGATGTCTTTAAAGTTCTGTACTGTTGAAACTAAGGATTCCTGAAGGTTCCTGTCGTGCTTTTGGAATACCGTTTTAAACCAAAAGAAGTGTATAGTTTTACTCGCTTTTGAATCTCATATCCTACTTCTAAATCTCTGTCTCTGTCTCTCTGTCTGTCTGTCTTTCTTTTTTTGGGTCTGCCCCTTTGTTTTTCTGTTTTTTCTCTGTTCTGTCGCTGTCTGTCTTGTTTTTGTTTTTGTTTTGTTTTGTCTCTGTCCTCTTCTCTTCTTTTCCCTCTCTCTCCTCTTTTTCTCTCTCTTCTCTCTCTCTCTCTTCCCCTGTAAAATTTTGATTATTGTTGATAATATAATTGTTTATCTCTTCACTGCTCTATTTATAATCAAAATTTCCCTTAAAAAATTTTCATCAAACCCCAACACAAACCACAACCCCCCCAAAAAACAGATTGCAAAAAATGTAACTGAATTCAGTAAGGCAATTTGTATTTGGGGTGCGTGCGTGGTGCGTGCGTGGTGCGTGCCGTGTGTTTTTTGTGTGTGTGTTTTTGTTTTTTTGTGTGTGTGTGTGTGTGATTGGGATGATTAGTGGTAGTGTGTGTGCGGGGGGGGGGGGGGGAAGGGGTAGATTATAATCTACGAAACGACCTAAAATAATAACCCCGGCAGCTCAGCTCCTATGTAAAGGGACGTAACCGTTGACGCCTTGTAGCAAAATAGTCAAAAAGCGGTTGTCTCACTTCGATGGCAAACTGCACAGATTATTCCCCCTTCCACTCGGCGGCCCTTGGACCACACAACTGTGTTTGCAGTTCATAAACAAGTAGATAAGCCAAGCCGCCGACACAGACAAAGCGATCCCGTCTCAGCGATATCATACTTTGTCTTAACGTTATTTACATCATTCTAAGGGCGTGTATGAGTGTGTTTATGTGTTTACTTCACTGATATTGCGTTATTATTATTATTTTTATTATTATTATTATTATTTTTTTTATTTTTAAAGGGTATTCATTATGTGAATGCTTAGAAAGGCTTTGCGCTTTACAAATACCATTTTGATTGAGAGGGATTGATTCTTGGGGGAGAAAACAGACGGAGAGTCTGTAAAAAGTGCTTTACTGTTTGTGGGATCCAGGCAGTTGGAAACGAACCCGAAATAGGGGAATTTTCCCAACTGCTTAGCAAAAAGGTCTAAGTTAGGATTGGGTAGCTGCCCTTTTGACTTTACGCTGCAGAACCTAGCCGCAAAAAGGAAAAACCCCCTTGAAGAGTTAAAGGGGAAGATTGATAGATACCCGGGGTTTTAAAATCCGTCAACCCAAATGGGAAAAAAAAAAAAAAGGAAAAACAAAAAACAACAACAACAAAAAAAACGGAACAAAACCAAAACGGAAGAAAAGAAAAGGGGGGGTTTGGGGGGGGGTGTGTGTGTGTGGGGGGGGGGGGGGGGTGTGTGGGGTGGGTGTGTGTGTTTTTTGTGTGGTGTGTGTGTGGTTTTTTTGTGTTTTGTGTGTGTGTTGTGGTGGTTTTTTGGGGGGGGGTTGGGGGGTGGTTTGTTTGTGGGGGGGGGGGAGAGAGAGGGGGGAGAGAGGGGGGGGGTG
>JABMCL010001972.1:232500-252500 GCA_018857735.1 Alviniconcha marisindica | reverse complement strand
GCGCCAAAACCAATTCGGCATACTTTCCAAAGGCAAAGCTGCGCCACAATTCTGCATACTTCAGGCATACATGCGCCATAATTCGGCATATTTCAGGCATACATGCGCCACAATTCGGCATACTTCAGGCATACATGCGCCACAATTCGGCATACTTCAGGCATACATGCCCACAATTCGGCATACTTCAGGCAACATGCGCCACAATTCGGCATACTTCAGGAAACAAAAATTCCCCCGGGCCACCCAAATTCGGCATACTTCAGGCACACATGCGCCACAATTCGGCATACTTCAGGCATACATGCACCACAATTCGGCATACTTCGGGCCCCCCAAATTGGCTTTTGGGCCCACAATTCGGCATACTTCAGGCAACATGCGCCACAATTCGGCATACTTCAGGAAAATAAAATTGGAAACCACAAATTTCGGCATACTTCAGGCACACATGCGCCACAATTCGGCATACTTCAGGAAACCCAAACTTTTTTGGCCCGGGCCACCAATTTTGGGGGGGGGGGGGGGGGCCATTAAACCCTTCCCCAGGGAAAAAAATTTAAACCCCTTTTTTTTGGGCCACCCCCCCAAAACCAAATTCCCCCCGGGGGGGGGGCCCCCAAAAACTTTTTAAAAAGGGGCCCCCCACCATGGGGGGGGCCCAAACAAAATTGGGGGCTTTTCCCCCCTTTCCCCCCAGGCCCCAAAAAACCCATGCGGGCCCCACAATTTTGGGGGCCCAAATACCCTTCCCCGGGGGGCCCCACACCTTTTTTGGGGCCAACCCAATTTTCGGGCCAAATTTCCCCCCCTTCCCCCGGGGGCTTTTTTTTACCCATGCCCCCCCCCACAAATTCGGGCCCATAAACTTCAGGCCCCCACCAACATGGGGGGGGGCCACAAATTTGGGGGCCCCCCATAAATTTTTTTCCCAAAGGGGAAAATTTACATCCCCGGGGCCCTTTTTCCGGGGGGGTATTTGGGGGTTGGGGGGGGGAAGGGGGGGTTTTGGGATGGGGGGGGGTGGGGGGGGGAGGGTTGGGGGGGGGGCGGTTTTTTGGTGGGGGCGGGGGGGGGGTGGGGGGTTTTTTAAGGGTTGGGGGGGTTTTCGGGGGGGTGGGGGGGGGTGGGGGGGGATGGGGGGGGGGGGGGGGGAGAGGGGGGAATTTTTAGAAGTTCCTTTGGGGCTTACGGGCCGGGGGGGGGTTTTTTTAAAGGGCGGGGGGTTTTGGATGGGAAATGTAAAACTTTGGGGGTTTTCCGGGAAGTAACCCAATTTAATTTACCCTTAAACCAAATAAAAGAATCTGAAACAAGAATGACTCCCGGCTTTTTAAAACAAGACCCAAAAACAAAAAAAAGGTTCAAAAGAACGCTTTTTTATTCAATTTTAGGCCCAAAACACAACTTTCCAATTTTCCGGGGTGACCCCGTTTTGGTTTCAAGCAAAAAACGACACTAAAACAACAATCAAACCTTTTAAAAAAACGACGAAAAATTAAAGAAGAAGAGCTAATTAAGCCATTATTTGTTTTTGGTTGAGCTGTATGCCCAGTGCTTGCATTTGTTTTGTCCTAATAAACAGCGTTCTTTTAAAACCTTTCAGGGTGTTGGATCTTGTAAGGTTAAAATTATTTGCTCACATGCCAGCTAAGATTACCGCAGGAGACCCCCCCCCCCCTCTCTCTCTTCTCTCTCTCTGGAATCACCGGGATGATGGTTAATACAAGGTACCTTTTAAAGTCCGCCAGAGGTACATCCAAATCCTCTCTCTCTTCTTTATTTCTTTGTCTGCTTTTTGGCGTGTCTTTGGGTGTTGTGTGTGTGTGTGTGTGTGGGGTTGTGGTGTGTGTGTGTGTGTGTGTGTGTGTGTGTGTGTGTGTGTGTGTGTGTGTGTGTGTGTGTGTGTGTGTGTGTGTTTTGTTTTGTGTGTGTGTGTTGTGTTGTTTTGGTTGTGTTGTTTGGGTTGTGTGTTGTGTTGTGTTGTGTTGTGTGGTTGTGTGGTGTGTGTGTTGTGTGTGTGTGTGTGTGTGTGTGTGTGTGTGTGTTGTGTGTGTGTGTGTGTGTGTGTGTGTGTGTTGTGTGTGTGTGTGTGTGTGTGTGTGTTGGGAGAAGGGTGTGTGTGTGTGTGTGTGTGTGTGTGTGTGTGTGTGTGTGCGGGTCATGTGGTGGCGTTGTGGTTCGTGCTTTGTGCGTGTACGGCGTGTGCGTGTGCTGGCGTGGTGCGTGTGGAGTGGTTGGTACATGCGTACGTGCGTGTGCGTGCGTGCGTTTTGGTGCGTGCGTGCGTGCGTGCGTGCGTGCGTGCGTGGTGGTGGTGGGTGGGTGGTGGTGTGTGGTGTGTGTGTGTTTTGTGTGTGTGTGTGTGTGTGTGTGTGTGTGTGAATATTGTGTGTGTGTGGGGTGTGTGTGTGTGTGTGTTGTATTGTGCAATATGGGGGTTTTGTGGGTTGGAAAGGGGGAGAGAGAGAGAGAGAGAGAGAGAGAGAGAGAGAGAGAGAGAGAGAGAGAGAGAGAGAGAGAGAGAGAGAGAGAGTGCTTACCTCATTGTTACTTTTGTGGTTTTTCTCTTTTTTTCTTCAGCCTGTATGTTTATCCCTTGGAAAAATTGGGGTGCTTTACTTTGGCAAGGTGCACCGCCACGAGACCGTGTTTCTCCCTGCGAGGGATTTTTCCGCTGACGTCGTCTTGCTTGATTGTTTTTCTCCCTCCTCCCCACCTTCCCCCCCTTCTTTCTGTTCTCATCCCCCTTCGTTTGCCGCCCGGGCCCCTCCCCCTCTGTCTGTGTCTCTCTTCCCCCTAAACACACTGGTCTCTCGATTTCTCTGTCTTTCTCTGTCTGTCTGTCTGTCTGTCTGTCTCTGTCTCTCTCTCTCTGGTTCTCTCTCTCCTCTCTGTCTCTGTCTGTCTGTCTGTCTTCTCTCTCTCTCTCTTTTCTCTCTCTCTCTCTTCTCTCTGTCTTCGCTGTCTGTCTGTCTGTCTGTCTGTCTTCTCTCTCTCTCTTCTCTCTCT
This sequence comes from Alviniconcha marisindica, assembly GCA_018857735.1. Classification (NCBI taxonomy): domain Eukaryota; kingdom Metazoa; phylum Mollusca; class Gastropoda; family Provannidae; genus Alviniconcha; species Alviniconcha marisindica. The sequence continues at coordinate 249,488 of JABMCL010001972.1, read as the reverse complement.
CTTCTTCTCTCTGTTGTCTCTCTCTCCCCCCCCCCCCCCCCCCAAACAAACAACAACCACACAACACACACACACACACCCCCACACACACACAAACACACACACCACACACCCCACACACACATCATAACAAATACACACACAAATCACACACACACACACACACCCCACACACACACACACAACACACACACCACACACACACACACACACACACACACACACGGAAAACCTCAACACACACACACACCCCCACACACACACACACACACACCACACACAAACACACACCCCCGCGCGCGTTTCCCCCCCCCAAAAGGCGGCGTTCGACGATCTTCCCACACCGTGTTTCCCTTTTCCTGTGTCGTACTTTTTCCCCCCTTTGCCTTTAATCAAAGTCAGCTGGGAGTGTCAGCGACAAATCAATACACCGCAGTCACCCTACGCGGTGTAATAAGACAGAGCTTAAGCAGAGACCAAGCAACACTCGACAGGACAATAGTGAAGGTGTGTTGGATGCGTGGGGAGGAGGGGTGGAGATGGGGGTGGGGTGGGGGGGGCAGGGGAAGAGTCGATGAGTTGGGGCGGGGGGAAGGGGGAGGGGGAGGGACGGGAGGGAAGCGAAGATCGTCTTCCCTTCCTTTTGAAAAAAAAAAAAAAGGAGGCCAGTGGTGTTGAGATCTGTCGGATATTATTTTCCGTTATCAATAAATATTTCCGGAGTGGTGGAAGATAAAGTCAACAGCTGGTCCGTGAAGAAGGAAAAGAAGAAGAAGAAGAAGAAGAAAGGAGAAAAAGCTCAAGACCTAAGGCCGGCCTACTCTACTCAGCTGGGGGCAAGATCGGCGTCTATGACCTCTGTTTGTTTTACCACCCTGGGTCGAAACGAGGCGGCCATTTAGCTGGGGGTGACGTCACTTTGACGTCATCTCCAGTTGTTTTTTTAAATAGTTTTTTTGACGGCTTTGACGAAGAGCCATTAGGACTGGTCTAGCTGCTTCGACTCTCTCTCTCTCTCTCTCTCTCTCTCTCTCTCTCTCTCTCTCTCTTCTCTCTCCATGCTTATGTGTAATACACATCGTTGATAATTCTCTCTCTCTCTCTCTCTCTCTCTCTCTCTCTCTCTCTCTCTCTCTCTCTCTCCCCCCCCTCTTCTCTTATGTCGTAATACACATCGTTGATACCTCTTTTCTCTCTCTCTTCTCTCTCTCTCTTCTCTCTCTCTCTCTCTCTCTCTTTGACAGCTCTTTTTTTCTCTTTTCTTCTTCTCCCCAATACTGGTGTTGAATTGATCAGATGTTCTGCTGCCTTATTTACAGGTTGTATGCTCATAAAGTATAACCGAATGATGTATGCATGTGTACATCTGGCGCTGTGAACACGCTATGTTTTGTGTGGAAATTCTCATGTATCAAATTTCACTCACTCATTCATGCCTGTTTTATAAATTATGCCTGTAATTTTATATTTACTCATCAGTAGCTTCGCAAGGACTAGTTGTTAGACGGGTTTTGACCGAACCTAAACTGCAATCCTTGTCAAATAAAGTTTTAGAGCTCGAGTTCCAGTTCTCTGTCTCTTTCAGACAGAGAGAGAGAGAGAGAGAGAGAGAGAGAGAGAGAGAGAGAGAGAGAGAGAGAGAGAGAGAGAGAGAAGTTTTCGAGTGATTGCCATTGCAATGACTGGTCATTTGAGACCTATTTATACACCCATACAACCCGCCCAGTCCTTCCGACTGCCTTCGCCCCGTCCCCCCCCCCCCCCCTTACTGTTCTTTATAAGATAAGCATTGACTGCTTCTGTTTTCTTTCCGATACTAGTCATATGAACTGATCAGATGTTCTGCTGCTTCATTTGCTCATAATATGCTCACCGTATGCTCATATATGTAACTGCATGATGTATGGCATGTGTTCATCTTGCGCTGTGAGCACGCTATGTTTGTGTGGAAATTCTCATGTATAACGTTTCACTCACTCATTCAGGCCTATATTATGTATATAAGCAATGCCTGTAATTTGATATCTATTTAGCAGCAGCTTAGCAAGGGCTAGTTGTTAGACAGGTTTTTGACTGAACTTAAACTACAATCCTTGTAAAATAAAGTTTTAGAGCTCGAGTTCCAGTTCTCTGTCTCTCTCAGAGAGAGAGAGAGAGAGAGAGACAGAGACAGAGACAGAGACAGAGAGAGGTTTTCGAGTGATTGCCATTGCAATGACTGGTCATTTGAGACCTATTTTATACACCCATACAACTCCGCCAAGTCCTTCCGACTGCCTTCCGCCCCCGAGTTCGAGTTGGAGTTCTCTCTCGCTCTGTTTGTAGAATAGAAAGGACTGGCAGATTGGTAGATAGATCCGAACGGACCTAACGCTCACTAATTTTTACGAAGGTGGAGTGGATAGACTAGAATCTTCTTCATCCAGCTCTCGCCCATATTACTATGGACTAGGGAGACAGAGGAGAGAGAGAGAGAGGCTAGAGGAGAGAGGTGGGAGGGGGAAGGAGAGAAAAGAGAGGGAGAGAGAGAGGAGAGAGAGGAGAGGAGGAGGGAGAGAGAGAGGGAGAGAGCGAAGAGGAGGAGAGGAGAAAGGGGAGAAGAGAGAGGGGGAGGAGGAGAGAGAGAGAGAGAGAGAGAGAGAGAGAGAGAGAGAGAGAGAGAGAGAGAGAGAGAGAGAGAGAGAGAGAGAAGGGAAGAGAGAGAGAGAGGTGGGGGGAGAGAGAGAGAGAGAGAGAGAGAGAGAGAGAGAGAGAGAGAGAGAGAGAGAGAGAGAGAGAGAACTCGAACTCGGAAAGTTTATTTTTGCAAGAATCTGAAACAGAACGAGGCATGCGTGCAAGAGGATGTACTTCTGGCGGAGTTGATGTACCTTGTCTGTACACGCATGCCTGGTGAGAGTTACCGTAGGCGACTCAGGTCTTCGTTGTTGTTGTTGTTGTTGTTGTGCTTGCGTTACGTATTTCGAGCGCTAATTAATTCTCTTGCGTGTTTATTTTCCAAGGATTTTAGTTTAGGTTCATTTAGACCTGTCTGACAACTAGTCCTTGCTAAACTACTGATTAAGCGAAAACTGGAGAAAAGGAAAAGACAAACTTTACAAACTCGATTAACAGACGACAGGAAGGAAGGGAGAGACTGAGAAAGGGGTGTGGGAAGGGGGGGTATGGGTGTATAGGGGGCTATGGGGGAGCTGGGGGGCTGGGAGGGAGAGAGGGGGGGGCTTGTAACTTTACACAAGCCCCGACTAAGCGATCAGAGAAACCCACAAGAGAGATAACAACAGACCCACAAATCTCTCGGCGTGTTTACGAAACTCTCCAAGTTCTATTTTAACTGCTCGACTTCGACTCTAATCTGGGATCGGGCAACTGACAAGCCTCCAAAGTGCGGCTTCGGAACAAACAGCGAGTTACGTAGTTCGTAGATCACGTGAACAATATGGACGGGCGGGAAAAGTTGCTGGCGGCTCTGCAGAGCTAGACGGAAGAAAAAAATATTAGATTTTTTTTTAAGCGCCACCTGAGCGGCACTTTATGGCGGCTGACTAGCGTCAAAAGACAAAATTACTCAATTATGTGAGCTGTTGACTATTATGTGCACATAATTACTAATTATTTGCACATAATAATAATTAATAGCAGTAGCAGCAGCAGCAGCAGTAGTAGCAGCAGCAGTAGTAGTAGTATGTGCACATTATTATTAATTATATGCACATAATGACTAATTTTGTCTTTTGACTCGCAGTTAACGGCTTACTTGCGTCAAAAGCAATTAATTCTCTTGTCATAATTAGTAATTATGTGCACATAATAGTAAATATGTGCCTTTCGTGCTGCTGTCAACGGCTTACTTGTGTTTAAAGCATATCATTATTTAGTAATTATTTTAACATAATTGGTAATTTTGTGCACATAATAGTAAATAATTACGTGCCTTTCTGGAGAGCCTGTGTGTGTGTGTGTGTGTGTGTGTGTGTGTGTGTGTGTGTGTGTGTGTGTGTGTGTGTGTGTGTGTGTTGTGTGTGTGTGTGGTGGGGAGGAGAGGAGGGGGGTGTGTGTGTGTGTGTGTGTGTGTGTGTGGGGGGAGGAGAAGAGAGAGAGAGTAGAGATGGTGTGTGTGTGTGTGTGTGTGTGTGTGTGTGTGTGTGTGTGTGTGTGTGTGTGTGCGTGCGTGCGTGTGTGTGCACGCGCGCGCGCGCGCGGGGTGTGCTATATGCCTCGGACAATACCAAAACCATTGTTACCTAATACCAGTAGTGTAGGTGTCAGAATAGCAGCATAACACCGCAGAAATAACCAGACAAATAAACAGAACAGCTGCGCAGGATAAGCAGCTAGTTCCCTTTAGTAGAACTGTCAAAACTGTCTCGACCAAAATGTGTTCACGAGATGAACTACCCACAGGCGCTTGCGAGAAGTAAATCTTCTCTGTCGCGGGCTTCTTTTCAGTTCGTACAGCCATAAATAAAACTGCAACGCATCCGACGCCTGTCGTTGGTCACAACCTCGGGAAATTTCTGCTAAGTCCGTGCAAAACATGTTTCTCGTGCTTCATGACGCATTGAGACGTCTGCTTTGACAGAACCCTTGATACGTTTTTTTGTGAGTTGTTGTCACATCATAGTGGGTGACAGTATATTTCTGTGTGTGTATTACGATTGAAAACATGGAAGGCTTCCAAAAACAGCAAGGCAGTGGTCCCATTTTTGACACGGTCACAGGTATATTTGGCCAAACCTTTGTCTTTGCATGCATTGGTGTGTGCTTATTTGCGGACGCACGCATGTTTGTGGCCTTGCACGCGGGTATGCTATCGCATGCGTGTGACTGGATGTTTGCGCGCGCGCTGTGGTGTGTGTGTGTGTGTGTGTGTGTGTGTGTGTGTGTGTGTGTGTGGTGTGTGTGTAAGCGCTAAGAATAGTTTCTACGGACAAGATTTTGCGCTTTAATAAATATTTATTATTATTATTATTATTAAACCACAGCTTTGCGAGAGAAAGGACCTACCAGACGGGATTCGAACCTATGTCCGTCTACTTAAGGCGCTAGGCTCGTAAACAGACGGATGGTTAGAGTCCAACAAAAGTCGCCAAATAGCAAGTAAAGTCTGATTCACCATTTATGTTTCATGTCATATTTTATGTGTGCCGGAAGGATTGCTTGGTTGACTCATTTGGTTGAATTAACCGAGCGGAAACCAGAATGCCAATATATGCCGGCAGCAGAGAAAGTACGCAAAGCCATATTCTGGCCAACCCCAGTCTTATGATATGTGTCACGAGGATTGGAGAAAAAATTAGTTAAATTAATCAGGCGGAAATCAGAATGCCTATATATGCCGGCATCAGAGAAAGCACGGAAAGCTATATTCTGACCAGCCCCAGGCTTAAATTAAGGAGTTAAATATCATGCAGCTGTGTACAGTGTCTTGGATATGTGAGGTTTACTATATGCATTTAATGAGTCTTTTAAATCGCTTTATGTGACAGTAATTTTATGCCGGATCCTTTGATGTGATTGCTGCTTGTCCGTAAATGTGTGTGTGTGTGTGTGTGTGTGTGTGTGTGTGTGTGTGTGTGTGTGTGTGTGTTTAATTATAGTTTGATGTTACATAATATGCAGACAAGAGACAAATTTCTGTGTATGATTTTAGCATGGACAATGAACAGTCTTATCTTTTCTTTTGTTATCTTATCGTATCTTAAAAGCGGCAACCTTCGGTAGCTCAGGTTTGTTTAGCCGGATTTGGACTAGTGGTACGGGGTTAGGCTGCTGAACAGGCGAATATCGGTTCGAGTCCGCTTCGGCTCTCCCGTCGCTTCAAAAAGGTTGTGTGGTTCGTGGACACTGTCTTTGCGAATTCGGCCCCCACAATTAACGAAACGTTAAAATGGCCCACATCGCTGCCCATCTGAATGCAGACATTCTGATGGTGACAGTGTAGCGATAGGTAAAGTCCCTCCACCCCACCCCACCCACCCCAACACCCGGAAGCAGCATTTTTCGGTTGTTTTTGTTTTTTTGGTCAGTTTGGTCAGTTTCTTCCAAGTGACTGACGGATTAACCGTTTAACTGCCGACGATTTTGCGTTAGTGGCGCAGTTTCCTGCCAAGAACAGTGGGGAGCCTCTAATGCAAAATCGTCGGCAGTTAAACGGTTAATCCGTCAGTCGGTTGGAACAATCAGTCATGTGCTCTTCTCTTTTGTTGTTGTAGCCGCCAATGCCACCGCCGTTCTTTTTGTTTTGGAATGATGGCACCTTCTCCTTCTTCTGCTTTTGCTTCCTGAATGATGACTTCTTTTTCTTCTGCTTCTTCTTCTTCCTGAATGATGACTTCTTCTTTTTCTTCTTCTTCTTGTTCATATGTCAAAGATTTTTTCTTATTTTAATGCTCTGTATAATGTTGAACAATACACACATTATTTTAATGATGATAATTCATTTGAAATTTAAACAACCATTAAAAAAAATTCTTTCTTTTTTCTTCTTCTTTTTTGAATGAGGACTTCTGCGTCTTCTTCTTTCATTTTTTTCTTCTTTTTTTCTTTTTCTCTCATTTCTTTTTCTTTCTTCTTCTTTAATCGTGACTTCTTCTTCGTCTTCTTCTTCTTCTTCTTCACTGCTGACTTCTTCTTTTCTTCTTCTTCTTCTTCACTGCTGATTTCTTCTTCTTCATTGCCACTGTTGACTTCTTCTTTGCCACTGCTGACTTCTTCTTCTTCTTAACTGCTTACTTCTTCTTCTTCTTCTCCTTCTTCACTGCTGACTTCTTCTTCTTCGTCTTCACTGCTGACTTCTTCTTCTTCTTTCTCCTCCTCCTTCTTCGCTTTCTCATCAGCCTTATTGAAATTAAACTTCTTCTTCTTCTTCTTCACTGCTGACTCAAGTTCTTCTTCTTCGTCTTTCTCCTTCTCCTTCTTCGCTTTCTTCTCAGCCTTATTGAATCTGATTAAACTTCTTCTTCTTCTCCTCTTCTTCGGCTTCTTCCTCTTCTACCCCTTCTGCTCTCTCTCTCTCTCTCTCTCTCTCCCTCCCTCCCTCCCTCCCCCCACCTCTTCTTCTTTCGTAACCGATGAGTTCTGCACGGTGCAGTATTTGCGGGGAAGGCGTGTTTGTCAGTTCCAGCCCGAGGGTTCATGTCGTCACTTCCGGCAGCGCGGGCAGCAGGGTGTTATAAATATTAAAGAATGCTAATTGCGCACGTCCGACAAACACCTCCTGCGTCATCGGCGGGCCTCGTTAGCAAGGCGAGGCGCAGCGGCTGCCGACTTGCCACCCCTTGCTGACGTTGCAGCCACCAGCTAAGCGTGCGCTCCAGCCAAAGGGCACACATAGGGTGTCGCTGACGACACGGTCAGTGCGGCAAATGGCGGCCACTGACAGACCGCTAGAGCGGCTTCTAGGGCGCAGTAAACAGTGGAACTCGTTGGTGAAAGACCACTGTGAGACCGGTGTTTTTGATGAAAGACCACTGTGAGACCGGTGTCCTGTCGCTGACGACACGGTCAGTGCAAATGGCGGCCACTGACAGACCGCTAGAGCGGCTTCTAGGGCGCAGTAAACAGTGGAACTCGTTGGTGAAAGACCACTGTGAGACCGGTGTTTTTGATGAAAGACCACTGTGAGACCGGTGTTCTGCTGGCGGCACGGTCAGTGCAAATGGCAGCCACTGACAGACCGCTAGAGCGGTTTCCACGGTTCACTTAACAGTAGACGTCTTTGATGAAAGACCACTGACAGACCGCTAGAGCGGTTTCCACGGTTCAGTTAACAGTAGAAGTCTTTGATGAAAGACCACTGACGGACCGCTAGATCGGTTTCCACAATGCTCTTAACAGTGGAACTCGTTGATGGAAGACCACTGTGAGACCGGTATTCTGTCGCTGACGGCAGCGCTGTAGCAGTTTCCACAGTGCTCTTAACAGTGGAACCCGTTGATGAAAGACCACCAGTTGTTTTATCCGACTGAAGGGACCAATGCGAAGAAAGCTGTTCCGTCTGTTAGAGGTGGTGACGGTGGCGGTGGTCGCGGCGGTGGTCTAGGTGGTGGTGGTGCTGGAGGTGGTGGTGGTGGTGGTGGTGGAAATGGAGGTGGTGGTGGTGGTGGTGGAAATGGAGGTGGTGGTGGTGGTAATAATATACTAGTAATAGTGGTGGTATTCTTCTCTCCCCCCCCCCCCCCTGCACCTCCCCCCCACACACACACACATTCTTCTTCGTCTTCTCTTCTGATAACCGTCATGAATAGCTAGGCCTTAAAAAACGTTTTTTCCTCTCTTCTTCTTCTTTGGTGGAAGGTCTTTTCATTTTGAGGCACGCCAGTCTCCTTTCCTTCATTCTTTGTCTTTCTGCCTTTCTTTCCGTCTGTCTGTCTTTCTTTCTTTAGTGTGTCATTCTTTCCTGCTTCCTTTTTCCTTTCTTTTTCTTTCTAATTTTTCTTTGTTCCTGTCTTTTTTTCTGTCTCTCTCTCTTTCTTTCTTTAGTTAGTCTTTCTTTCTTTCTTTCTTTCTTTAGTTCATCTTTCTTTCTTTCTTTTTCTTTCTTTCTTTCTTTCTTTTTCTTTCTTTCTTTACTTTTCTTTCTTTCTTTATTTTTCTGTCTCAGTCTCGGTCTGTCTTTCTTGCTTGCTTGGTTTCGTTTCTTTCTTCTTTTTTTCCGCTTTCTTCTTGCTTCTTTTCCCCTCCTCCTCCTCCTCCTCCATCTTCTTCTTATTCTTCTTTGTTGTTGTTGTTGATGTTGTTTGTTTTCTTTCTTTCTTTCTTTCTTTCTCTCTGTCTCTGCATTTATATATTTAATTCCTACTTTCTTTCGTTCTCTCTGTCTCTGCATTTACATATTTAATTCCTATTTTCTTTCTTTCTATCTGTCTCTGCATTTATATATTTAATTCCTACTTTCTTTCTTTATTTATTTTATATGCAACATTTTGTTTTCCTTCTCCCTTTCCTACCTCTTTCACTCTTCGCTTCCTTTGGCTTTCTCTCTCTCTCTCTCTCTCTCTCTCTCTCTCTCTCTCTCTCTCTCTCTCTCTCTCTCTCTCTCTCTCTCTCTCTCTCTCAGATGTACATGTTGAAAACTGTCTGTCTGTCTGTCTCTCTGTGTGTCTCTCTCTTTCTGTCTCTCTGTGTCTCTTTCTCTCTCTCTCTGTCTCTCTCTCTGTCTCTCTGTCTCTGTCTGTGTCTGTCTGTCTGTCTGTCTGTCTGTCTGTCTGTCTGTCTGTCTGTCTGTCTCTCTCTCTCTCTCTCTCTCTCTCTCTCTCTCTCTCTCTCGGTGTGGGTGGGGGGGGGGGGGGTCCTGGCTTATTCCATCTTTTCTTGTTTTTGTGTTTCGTCCATCTTTGTAAATTCCCTTCTCACGATTTCCTACTCCATACTAGATCTCTTTCAAAATTATATACAACATACGTTGCCTCCAGCAATTACTGCGACATTACAGCGGCCCTCCGTGGCCCGACTCGAGTTGTTTTCGCGAGATCAGTACGTGAACCACCTCGCCTTGAAAGGATTGGTTACCGAGGAGTCGCCACGAGGGCTTTGACGTCATGGTCCTCTTTGTTTGTCTCCCCTAGTGCTCAACAGGTTGCCAACTAGGTCACAGCTGTGCCGCTGGCCTGTTAGAGAGGCTTGATCCGTTCGGAGTGGTGAGCCGTTTGGCGAGATATATGATACAGGCTGTGTGAAGTGTAGTGTAGTGTACCGAGGAGTCGCCACGGTGGCTTTAGACGTCGAGGCCTCTTTGTTTCGCTCCCAGTGTCCGTCCTAACTAGCTCCAGCTTGTCCGTGGCTTTTAGAGATGGGCTTATGATCCGTTCGGTATTGGCTGACCCTTGTGCGAATATGTCATACATCTGAGGAATTAGTGTACCTACTAGTGTAGTGTAGTGTAGTGTTTCTGCTTTGGCCTAGCGGTAAGGCGTTAGGCCGGTAAGCGAGGGCCTCGGTTCGATTTCGCTTCGGCTCAGTGTCCTCTCTCTTCCAAAGTTGTGTTTTATGGGCGCTGCCTTTGTGCCTTTGACGCTCACAATTAATAAAATGATAATGATAGATTATTTATGGCGCCCCGTCTCGTAAGAGCCCGGAGCGCTTGCAAAAACATGAGGATACGCTCAATTTGTCACACGCGTACACGTACCACGAACACCCACGCGGGCACGCACTCACACGCACGCACGCACGCACGCACGCACTCACACACATACATGCACCACGCGCGCACACACACATGCACCACGCACACACGCGCACGCACGCACGCACGCACGCACGCACGCACTCACTCACTCACTCACACACACACACACACACACACACACACACACACAACACAACACACACACACACACCACACACACACACACACACCACGACACACGACACACACCACACACACACACACACACACACACACACACACACACACACACACACACACACATCACCATCACACAGCACACATACACACACACACACACACATGCACAGCACACACACACACACACACACACACACACACACCACACACACACACACACACACCACACACACACACACACATGCGCCAAGCACACACACACACACAGAATCTGCTAGCGTTCTAAAACAAGATCCGAACACATAAAAGGTTAAACAAAAAGAACGGTATTTATTAGGACAAGAAAGAAAAAAGAAAAAGAGAAAAAAATCAACATTAAATGTGCAGCAATGAGAGCCATTTTGTCTTGTCCTAATAAATAGCGTTTTTTGTTTGTTTTGTTGTTTTAACCTTTTGTGTGTTCAGAGTTCAGGAGCTGTGTGAAGGTCGAGGTGGCCGTCCTGGGCTCCCGTCCCTAATAAGCCTACGGTTTCTGTGGACGTCAAGCAACACTCAACCAACCTTTCGTGTGTTTGGATCTTGTTTTAACGCCGACTGGACTCCGGAGTGGTACTGGCGGGGACCGAGATCCCAGGAGGTGTGAGAGAGGAACCTGTATCTAGCGATACTCTGCCATCGCCAGAAACCGTGAGCCAGTTTGGCCTAGCGGTAAGGTGTTAGGCCGGTAAGCGGAGGGACCTCGGTTCGATTCCGCTTCGGCTGTCCTTCCCCTACTTCAAAACATTCGCGGTTGGTGGATAGTGTCTTGTGACTGTGTACATCACAATTAATGAAACATTAAAATGGCTCTCGTCGCTGCCCATCTTAATGCAAGGAGTCATTCTGGTGGTGACAGTGTAGCGATAGGTGTATAATATCCCTCTTCTCCCCGTCCTTGATAAGCTTTGTGATTTGTTGACGTTAAGCACCGTGTTTACACCTCCATACCCCCTCCCTCCGTCCCTAATAAGCCTTATGGTTTCTGTGGACGTTAAGCACCGTGTTTATTTAGTTAACTTATCGCCAGGATTATTTCTGCATTCAATGGGCAGCAATGAGAGCCATATTCACCGTGGGGTGCAAAGTCACAAGACGTCCATAAACTGCAAGTTTTGGTCTCGGCGACAAGACTAACCAACGTGCCGCTTTCTTGGTGCTTTACGTCCACGGAGGCGAGATGGCCTATTAGGGACGGGGACAGAGTGGGAAGGGGACGACAGAGTGAAGGCTCGACCGCGGAAACCGCCCGAAAAGACCGAGAGACCGTACCGCCGCCAGAACAATGGAAGTGTTAAGGCGGTGTCCCCTCGCCATTGCCCAGCGACTTGTGCATTGCGCAATTGCTGTTTCAACTGCTGTGCTTGGGCAGAGTCACAAAGACAATGTCCATTACACCGCTGTTGACGAACAACTTGGACAACTCAAGCAAAGGAAGTCCAGCTTTCTTAGCCCAGCTCCACCTCCCTACTCATGATCTCTTCTGGGCGAAGTTGAGGGTCCAGCTCCACCTCCCTCCTCTAAGATCTCTTGATCTTTTGATCTCGCCTGGAACCCTGGAACGTGCCGACAGTGTAGCGTTAGCTATAGTGTCAGTGTAGTGGATTCCCCTCACTCCCCCCCCCAATCCACTCCCCCCACACTCCTACACATCCCCCCTCTTCCCCCATCTGCCCTCCCACCCCCACCCCCACCTCCACCCCCCACCTTCCCCCCATCCCTCCCAAAAGAGAGGAGAGCCAGAGCTTTGAATCGAACCGATGTCGTCCCGTGTTTACCAGCCTAACGTCTCACCGCTGGGCCAAAGCGGCTCCGGAGAGACTTTGAGTAGCAGGTGGGTAGCCTGATTTCGTGTGGTGGAAGTGACGACGACAGTGCATTGTGGATCTTTGTAGAGAGAAATCACGGGTAATCGGTGTTTAATGTGTCTAGCGCGGTGCTGGGAGTGAAACAACAGCCAAGTGAATCACACCCTTCCCCCTCGTTCTCCCTTTAAAGTTATACGACGGAGTGATAGCAACATACACACACACACTCGCACACGCACGCTACCAACACCACCCCCACCCCCCACTCCCCCACTCAAACACACATGCGCGCACGTTCCTATATACACACGCACGCACGCTCGTATACACACATTGACGCGCACGCGCACGCGCACACGCACGCACACACATTATTGTGCACTCGTGTGTGTGCGTGCGTGCGTGCGTGCGTTACTGTAAAGCGATCTAGGCTCTCTCCTGATGTGGGACTGAGATGGGTACCACACACATCCCCTTTACTGACTTTGATGATACTGATGATGACGAAGATGACGACAACGACGATGATAAGCACGTGATTTGAAGACGTAGTCACGGGTCGCTGTTTGCTCAGTTTGTTTTTCGGGAGCGAGAGGCCGCCGTAACTTGTGACACTGTATCGCTCTGATTTTTTTAAATAAATATTAAAAATAAAAATATTTTTTATTATTAATTAAATTCAATAATACACTCTGTTGGCCGACACATATTACTTTGTCGTCATCTACCACCATAAAGTCTCATTATCTCGGTGTGACTGTTTGGTCCGCTTTTCTTTTGTTTGTTGTTTTTGTTTGTTGTTTGTTTGTTTGTTTGTTTGTTTGTTGATATGTGTCTTGTCTGTCTGTGTGTTTTGCTGTTTGTATGTCTTATTTGTCTGGCTGTGTGCATAATTTAGTTTTGTATTTTGCGGTTTGCGTATGGGCCTACGGCCAAAATACAACAAACCATCTGAAGTCTGAAGTCTGAAACGATGAGCTCTCGCTTTCTTTTTCTTACCAGCGGACAAGCCCAGCCCAAGTAGTTAGCCAACTTGAGAAGAAAGAAAGAGGTCAGCACCTTGTAAAGCACGCCCTTGACGTCACAACGACTGTGCCTAAGGTCTTGCCGAAGGTCTTGTGGGAGTGAATTCCAAACGTGGGGTCCAAAGCAAGAGAAGGTGCGAAAGCCACGAGTCTTGCGTTTGTATCGCTGGATTTTCAGCATGCGGGTGTCAGAAGAAGAGCGGAGTGTACGAGACGGAGTGTAGACATGTAGCAGTTCAGAGAGGTAAGCAGGACCAGAACCATTTATAGTATTTGTCCCAATAAACGGCGTTCTTGTCTCGTTAATTGTCAGGGACAAAGTCAAAAGACAGTGTCCACAAATCACAGCTTTGGAACAGAAAGTAGAGCCGAAGCGCATTCGAACCGAGGTCCCTCTGCTTACCAGCCTAACACCTTACCGCTAGGCCAAACCGGCTCACACCCGCCCTCCACAGTGAACGGAACAGCCAAGCGAATCACACCCCTCCCCGTCTGCGATGCTGAATCGCACTTCCGGCGTTAATTAAACAACGTAGCACTTCCTGTTCCGTACACCTCATCCGGAGCCGGTTTGGTCCAGCGGTAATAATTATTAATTACGGCACTACTATAGGCTAACAGGCGTTGCATTGAATCCGCGTCGGCTGTCGATTCGTCACTTCGAGTTGCGGTGGTTTGCGGACACTATACCGTCTTTGTGATTTTGGCCTTCGCGGTCAACGGAACGTTAATATGGCTCTCATCGCTGCCCATCTTCTTGTAGGAGTCATTCTGGTGGTGCCTGAGGTATCGTCCACACCCCACACCCCTCACACACACAATACTTATCCTGGTAAGGAGATTCTGGTTCGAGTCTTTTTCGGATATGTCTCTCTCCCTTCGAAAGTTGTTTGGTTTATGAACGCTGTTCGCCGTCCCTAATAAGCCTGATGTTGTTGTTGTTTTTTGGACGTAAAGCAACACTGAAACGGAAAGAAAGAAAGAGTAAGTAAGTAAGTTGGTGTTTTACGCCCAGTCAACCGGTGCGGTTATATCAGGGTGATAAGAAAGAAAGAAAGGGGAAGAAAAAACCCGAGAAGAAAAAAAAAGAGAAAAAAAAAGAACGCTGTATAAATTAATGTCGCTTTGCCCCACACTTCAGTTCAAGGTGGCATCCATGCGTTCGGAAAAGCCCATATGCGCTCCACCCCGTCTCTCCGAAGTTTTTCCCCCCAACGTTGCCTTTGAAATAATTATCACCTCTCCGGAGACAACTCGGCGCTAAACAAATCTAACGAAAGTGCTGACAGTGCATGGATTTATATGTACAGTCTAATAGCTTTGGGCATAGCCCCCCCACCCCCACCCCCCACCCCACCCCCCGGGACCTCCTGGGATTTCGGTCCCCTGCCAGTACCTCTCTGGAGACAGTCCAGCAAGTCTGACGAAAACGCTGATAGTGCATGTAAGTGCGTAAGTAAACATGGTGCTTAACGTCCACAGAAACCATGAGGCTTATTAGGGACGGGGAGAAGGGGGTATGGAAGGTGGGGGGGGGGGAGAAATTATATACCTATCGCTTACACTGTCACCACCAGAATGACTCCTGCATTAAGGTGGGCAGCGATGAGAGCCATTGTAAATGTTTCATAATTGTGAGGGACAAATTTAAAAAAAAAGTGTCCACAGATCACAACTTTTGAAGAGAGAGGAGAGCCGAAGCGGATTCGAACCGAGGTCCTTCCGCTTACCAGCCTAGCGCCTTCACCGCTGGGCCAAACCGGCTCTCTAGTGCATGTACTCCACGTTAGGTATATATACACTCTCCCTCTTCCCCCACCTCATGGTTCAGGAGCTGTGTGAGAGTCGAGGTGGCCGTCCTGGGCTGTCCGTCCTAACGAGCCTTCTGGTTTCCGTGGACGTAAAGATTTATTGCACCGTGCTTCGGCATTGGTCACAACTTGTCCCTAATATGTCAACTGACATCTGAGGACATAAAGCATCACTTCATCATTATCATCACCCCATAGTTCAGGAGCTGTGTGAGAGTCGAGGTGGCCGTCCTGGGCTGTCCGTCCTAACGAGCCTTCTGGTTTCCGTGGACGTAAAGCTATATTGAACCATGCTTCGGCATTGGTCTCAGCTTGTCCCTAATATGTCAACTGACATCTGAGGACATTAAGCAACACTACCTACCTACCTATCATCACCCCCACCTCTTTGTGAGCCGGTTTGGCCTAGCGGTAAGGCGTTAGGCTGGTAAGCGGAAGGACCTCGGTTCGATACCGCTTCGGCTCTGCTTTCTCTTCAAAAAGGTCGTGGTTTGTGGACACTGTCCTGTGACTTTGTCCATCACTTCCTACTGAAACATTAAAATGGCTCTCATCGCTGCCCATCTTAATGCAGGAATCATTCTGGTGGTGACAGTGTAGCGATAGGTATAATCCTTCCTCTTCCCCCACCTCCATACCCTTCCCCCCCCCCCCCCCCCCATTCTCCCCGTCCCTAATAAGCCGTACGGTTTCTGTGGACGTTAAGCACCGTGTTTACTTACTAGTGCCGATTACCCGTCCCTAATAAGCCTTACGGTATAATAGTCTCCCTCTTCCCCCACCTTCATAACCCCATCCCCCCCTTCTCCCCGTCCCTAATAAGCCGTACGGTTTCTGTGGACGTTAAGCACCGTGTTTACTGACTATCTACCCCCACCTCCTGGGGATCCCTGTCTCCTGCCCGGTACATAAAGACCAGGAGACAGTCGACGCCACACCTCCATACCTCCATACCCCTTTCCTTCCACCCATTCTCCCCGTCCCTAATAAGCCGTACGGTTTCTGTGGACGTTAAGCACCGTGTTTACTGACGCCACGTCACAGAAGTCCCTGACAACCGCTGCGGCCTCCATGGGGGTCCAGGCCCCCTGCGTCACTGACCTACGTACGTACGTACGCACGCACGCACGTACCTCCCTCCCTCCCTCGGGACTGATCGATGTCAAGGAAGGCTAATGATTTGCCTGATCACCCACCCGTCCACTTTGAACGAACGCAGGCCGGTGCAGCCGTGACGAGCGGGCCGTTTCCAGCTGACCGTTTGACGGCCGTTGCTAATTACCGAACAGCCGACGCGGCTAATCGGACAATCGCCATGCGGAGTCACGGAGGGCTAAGACATTAAACCGTTTCGTCCGTCCATCTGCACCGCTGTCTTTGTTTTTGACCTTCAGCGTGTTAAGGAGGAAGGACCACAACAACAAAAAATTTAAAAAAAAAAAAAAAAAAAAATCCCCTCAAAAATCCTCCGAACGCGAAAAAAAGCTGAAGTATGAATTACGCTGCCTCCCAGCGGTAAACAGATGGAGAGAGAGAGGGAGAGAGGGGGGGAGAGGGAGGGAGAGAGAGAGAGAGAGAGGAGGGGAGAGAGAGAGAGAGAGAGAGAGAGAGAGAGAGAGAGAGAGAGAGAGAGAGAGAGAACTCAAAAACTTATTTTTCCAAGGACTGTAGTTTAGGTTCATTTGGACCTGTCAAACAACTAGTCCTTGCTGAACTAATGATTAAGTGAAAAAAGGGAGAGAGAGAGAGAGAGAGAGAGAGAGAGAGAGAGAGAGAGAGAGAGAGAGAGAGAGAGAGAGAAAGAAAGAGAGTGGGGAGAGAGGGGGGGGCGGAGAGAGGGGTGGAAGAGGGAATAAGTGGGTAGGGTAACGTGGGGTAGAGAGAGGGGGGGGTAGAGGGGGGGAGAGGGGGGGGGAGAGAGGAGGGGAGAGAGAAAGAGGGGGGAGGGAGAGGGGGGAGAGGGGGGAGAGAGAGGGGGGGAAGGGGTAGATAGAGG
>JABMCL010001972.1:227500-230000 GCA_018857735.1 Alviniconcha marisindica | reverse complement strand
ACTCGACAGGAACAGAACCGACGGCAAAAGCTCCGAACTTACAGTAAAGACCCGTGATGTCAAAATCTGGCACCCTGCACTAATTTTCGGTCTTATTTTGGCATTACGCACGTGGTCACAGAGACGTGGCACTGATACCCGGCGCAATTTTCGGTCTTTATGTTAATTAAGGTATTAGTGATTAAGTGGACTAAACTTTGCCGCCATCAGCTCGTGCAGGATACTGGGGTGGGGTGGGGTGGGGGGGGGGCGGGGTGTTCTCTTTCGGTCTTGTGTGTGTGTGTGTGCGTGTTGTGTGTGTGTGTGTGGTGTGTGTGTGTGTGTGTGTGTGTGTGTGTGTGTGTGTGTGTGTGTGTGTGTGTGTGTGTGTGTGTGTGTGTGTGTGTGTGTGTGTGTGTGTGTGTGATTGTGCCACGTGTGTGTGTGTGTGTGTGTGTGTGTGTGTGTGTGTGTGTGTGTGTGTGTGTGTGTGTGTGTGGTGCGTGTGTGTGTGTGTGTGTGTTGTTTGTGTGTGTGTGTGTGTGTGTGTGTGTGTGTGTGTGTGTGATATTGTTTTAATTGCTGTGTGTGATATTTTAATTAATTGTTTTACAAGTATGTGATCTTAACTTCATTACTATTTTAGATGAAGTCACAATTGTTCTATATTTATAACTATACTGTGGTTAAAGTAAGACTCTTTTGTTGGTGGTGTTGTGTTTGTTGTATTGTTCTCTTAACTTTATGTGTGTGTTTTTTTTGTTTTGTTTTACGAGCCCGCCATGACCACAACAAAACTGCCCCTTGTGGGATGATTAAAGTCTTTTGAATTGAATTGAATTGAATTGAACCCCTTCACTGCCCCAGCCTGTCAAACTTCCGGGCCGAAAAGTGCCAGCACACGTCTGCAAACAGGATATGTTCCGATCATGTAAAAAATAAAAAAAAATCTACTTTCATTACTGCGCGTTTTTGATGAAAACCCTTTCACAAGCTAATTCGAAAAGAAGAAAAAGAAATGCGTAAGGATTTCAAATTTCGCACTCTTATTGGTCGTTTTCGACTGACATGACGGCAGTGAAAGGGTTAAGGGATTGGTGATTAAAGGGACTGAACTTGACCTCCGCAGTTTGGCAGGATATTGGGGGGGGGGGGGGGGGGAATTGAGACGTTAACAGGAAACAAAAGGTATTGGAATTCGTTGGTTTTTTGTTTTTGTTGGGGGTTTTTTTTGTTTTTGTTTTCTTCCCTTTTTTGTTGTTTTTGTTGGTTTGTTGTTGTTTTCTGTTCTTCTGTTTTTCAGTTTTGTGTTGGGTTCTCTTCTATGTTTTTGTTGTTGTTTTTAGGGGTTTTGTGTTGTGTGTGTGTGTGTGTGTTTTGTGTGTGTGTGTGTGTGTGTGTGTGTGTGTGTGAGGTGGTGTGTGTGTGTGTGTGTGTGTGTGTGGGTGGGGTGTTGGTGTGTGTAGTGTGTGTGTGTGTGTGTGTGTGTGGTGTGTGTGTGTGTGTGTGTGTTTTGTGTGTGTTGTGTGTGTGTGTGGGGTGTTTTTGGTTGTTGCTTTAGTTGTTCTTGCTGTTTTGTTTTGTTGTTGTTGTTGTTGTTTTGTTTGTTTGTTTGTTTATTTGTTGTTTATTTTGTAGATGGTGTTGTTATTGCTGCTGCTCTTGACATTTACAGCGACTGTGTTTGTTAGTGATGGTGGCCGTCTTTTTCTTTTGCTCTTCCTCCTCTTCCGCCTTCTCTTCTTCCTACTCCTTCCTACTTTAGTTCTTCTTCTTCTTCGTTCTTCTTCTTCTCTTTCTCTTCCTGTTCCTTCTTGTAATCTTGTTCCTTAGAACGTCTTCTGTTTACAGGTTTTTCCTTTAAGCGTTCTTGCGGCATGGCTGATTTACGTCACACATCTTACGTCATACATCTCGACGAATCGAAGTTCAGCCATAATTGCTAATTAGAGGAAAAGTACGGAGAAAGGAGTGTAGTGTGGGTTGGGTGCAAACTCCAAGCCCTGGTCAACGACATCCTTCCTTCAACCACTGCCGTATTTAGTTACGCCATAGGTTTCCGAAAACTGTCAGCTAACGAGCAGTTTTTTTGTTAGTAAGTTTGTTGTAAACAACTCAAATTATATATCAAGACGTTTGTTTTATAACTGACCACGTTGCGTACGCCAGTACTGATAAAACCAAAATCGTTTGAACCGATACGGAACTTCTTTTCTTTCTTTTTTTTCTTTTTTTACCCGGGGTGGATGCGCCTCATGTTTACGTGGGTGCTTGGGCGCTAGGTTGCTTCCACAGTGTTATTAGTACCCAGAATCTTTCGGAGGGCGCTGACCGCGTCGGTGGACAGCTGCGCGGAGATAAAGAGTGCCCCTTCATTGGCGTAACCAAATCTGGCAGAGTTTGGAGGAAGGTGCCGGAAAGCGATGCTCGGATTGTGGGTTGGATGTTGGAGGTCTAGCTGGTGGAAGTAAGTAAACATGGTGCTTAACGTCCACAGAAACCATAAGGCTTATTAGGGACG
>JABMCL010001972.1:215000-220000 GCA_018857735.1 Alviniconcha marisindica | reverse complement strand
CCTAGCGGTAAGGTGTTTTGGCTGGTAAGCAGAAGGGCCTGTGAGCCGGTTTGGCCCAGCGGTATGGCGTTTTGGCTGGTAAGCAGAAGGGCCTGTGAGCCGGTGTGGCCCAGCGGTAAGGCGTTTTGGCTGGTAAGCAGAAGGGCCTGTGGGCCGGTTTGGCCCAGCGGTAAGGCGTTTTGGCTGGTAAGCAGAAGGGCCTCGGCTCGATTCCGCTTCGGGTTCCATTTTTCTTCAAAAAATAAAATAAAAAATTGTGGTTTATGGACACTGTGACTTTGTCCCTCACAATTAACGTCTCCCTTCTCTTCAAAAAGGTTGCGGTTTGTGGACACTGTCTTGTGACTTTGTCCATCACTTCCTACTGAAACATTGAAATGGCTCTCATCGCTGCCCATCTTAATACAGGAGTCAAAAGACTGAGGAAGGTCTTGAGCAGGGTTTTGAATTCAGACAGAGTGGGGAAGTTTCACAGACCGGCAGGCAGCTAATTCCAGACAGATGAAGTGATGGAACTGAAATGCAGTGTAATAATAAGAATAAGAATAATGTACATTTATCATGCGCTCATCAACGCCCTGAGCGCTCACATGATACATATTAACCTAAATATGATATTCTATATACACACGTAGAGCATAGTCCTACCAAAACAATTTACATAAAGTATTATACAAAAACAAAACAAACAAAAAACGCACACAGACACATACACATACACACAAACTCTCTCTCTCTCTCTCTCTCTCTCTCTCTCTCTCTCTCTCTCACACACACACACACACACACACACACACACACACACACACACACAATGACTGTAGCAGAAACTGGGTACTGATATTAGGATGAAAATGTAAAAGAGTATTTATCAGGCGCTTACACCATGCGTGAGCCCCAAGCACACAATACAGAAACAACAAGGTCAACCAGATCTAGCAGGCGTGACCTGAAGGGGCACTACTTTTTATCTCCGCGCAGCTATCCACCGATGTCCGGCAGCGCCCTCCGAAAGGTGTGGGTGCTAATCACACTCCGAGCATCGCTTTCCGGCGCCTTCCTCCAAACTCTGCCACAAATATGGTTACGCCACTGGAGGGGCACTCTTTTTCTCCGCGCAGCTGTCCACCGACGCGGTCAGCGCCCTCCGAAAAGGAACTGCGGCTAGCCATCGCACCAGGACCGACCGTTCACTGGTTGTTTAGGTCACATGATTTACGTTCTAAATTTAGCGCGATAGCTAGCCGCTTGTGTGATCTCGGTATACTGCCGTAACAGGGCGGTGAAGCACGTGCATGTAAGCCCATTGTTGAGAAATTTTGTTGTTGTTCCAGCTGTTCTTCTTGTGCCTAACTTCATTTTATAGAGGCAACACATGGATCATACCGGTTTGATGCGTCACGTGCATAAAAGATGAGGTGACGACATTGGCCAGCCAGGAAGCGAACGCAGATCTAGATGTACGCCCCATGAATACAGGGCTTTAGGCTGCAAGCGGGAAGTGTGGGTCTATCGTCTATCGGTCTATCGGCTTAGGGCTAGAGCTAATCCAGTCATTAAAATCATAACCCTAGCCCAAACACTAGCCTGTCCCTAGCAATGCAAAACGTGTGCTACTGAAGAACATTGTATAGATCTATATTTAGAAAGTAAATCATGTGACCGAAACAGAGAGAGAGAGAGAGAGAGAGAGAGAGAGAGAGAGAGAGAGAGAGAATATAAATGAAACTCACAAACAGACCAACAACAAACAAACAACAATTCTCCTGCCCGGTCAACCATAATTATGACGGTGATATATCAGCAAACCAAACAAAAACTCCTGGTCTGGAATCGATCTAAAATCCCCCCAAAAAGAGGTTGTTGTTGTTTCGCCGTTGTTGTTTTTTGTTTGTTTGTTTTTGTTTTGTTTTTTTTTAAATAAAAAAACTAAATCTATACATTCTTCACTATCTATTTTGATTTCGTCGAGCCATAAACGACACAGCCCGCACTTTACCCAAAGCTACAGATCTGTAACGGGAGAATGCCAACGGCGTCGTAGTCTGCGGGGCGCCATGACAAAAGTGGAAGCAGGCGGGGTGAGAGTAATTGTGCAGAGGGATGAGGGATTCTGTGATCTAGAATTTTTGGAAAGCCACTGCAAGTTTTTGACCAGAAATAGTCCCCTACTGGCCGGATCATGGCATATATATTTAGGTCCATGGGCTGTCCGGATCGAGCGATGCGAGTTCTGTTTTTAGGACCCGCGACCTCTTGTCTCTTTCGAACGAACGATGGCCGGCCTCAGAGACAACAATAACGTCGCATGGTCCTGCGTCATGGCCGGGTGTGTTAAGCTGTGTGTGCGTGAGTGAGTATCGTTCAGTCAACACGGTATCAGCTTAGGTCCGGTGGGTTACCGGTACTACGGGGGCGGGGCGGGGCGGGTAGCACGTGGGGAGGCAGATGGTGGAGGCAGATAACTCTGTGTGTGTGTGTGTGTGTGGTGTGTGTGTGGTGTGTGTGTGTGTGTGTCTTTTGTCTGTCTTGTGTCTGTCTCTGTTCTCTGTCTGTCTGTGCTGTCTCTCTCTTCTCTGTCTCTCTCTCTCTCCTCTCTCTCTCTCTCTCTCTCTCTCTCTCTCTTCTCCTCTCTCTCTCTCTCTCTCTGTTTTCTCGTCTCTGTCTCTCTCTGTCTCTCTTCTCTGTGTGTGTGTGTGTGTGTGTGTGTGTGTGTGTGTGTGTGTGTGTGTGTGTGTGTGTGTGTGTGTGTGTGTGTGTCTCTCTCTCTCTCTCTCTCTCTCTCTCTCTCTCTCTCTCTCTCTCTCTCTCTCTCTCTCTCTCTCTCTCTTTTAAACTCCCTGCCTCTGTCTCTGGTTTGTATAGATTTGTTTATATACTGTTACAGTTATAGAAGGAGATATTTATGTGACTGCAATTTGATATGATTCGCATGATCTACTGAACACTTCGCTGAAGTACAGTTTGTAATCATCGATCTAACCTTTGTGAAGGCCACAGGCCAATCAAATAAACTTTTGCAGTCTGTCTGTCTGTCTGTCTGTCTGTGTCTGTCTGTCTGTCTGTCTCTCTCTCTCTCTCTCTCTCTCTCTCTCTCTCTCTCACTCTCTCTCCACCCCCCTTCTTTCTTTCCCCTCACTCCCTCTCTCTTTCGCTCTCTCTCTCTCTGCCACCCCCCTCCCCCTGTCACTCTTTCCCTCTTTCTTTCGCCCCCCCCCCCCCCCTCTCAGTCTCTCTCTTGTGCGCTCCGGTGTCCTTTTCCACTCAGGCGACTTCAGGCGCGTGCAGGAATGACGTCATGATTGACATCGTGTCACGATCGATTCCAAGAAGCGACGGCTTTTCTAGCCGCATCCATCAGGGGCGGGAGTTGTTTGTTTTGATTACTTTGTCCTCTGACAGCAAGAGACTGCACTCCGTGTGTTGGGGTCAATTTCAGTTTCAGAAAATTATGAAAGGTGGGATGGGAGTGAAATGGAAAGCATTTGAACAGCGGGTACATCTGTGTGTGCGCGTGTGTGTGTGCGTGCGTGCATGCGTGCGGGCGTGTGTGTGTGTGTGTGTGTGTGTGTGTGTGTGTGTGTGTGTGTGTGTGTGAGAGAGAGAGAGACACACCACACACACACACACACACACACACACACAGACGGATATAGAACATTTTTGTTGACATTCTATCATAAAAGGCACACGCCAACGCCAAGCAGATAATCGTAGTGCTAATATTAGTACATGTCATGTTTTGGCGACTTAGAAAGTCGTTTATAACTGAAACGAAAGAGAGAGAAAAAATCGAATGAATAATCGAGTGAAAAACCTCTCTCTCTCTCTCTCTCTCTCTCTCTCTCTCTCTCTCTCTCTCTCTCTCACACACACACACACACACACACACACACACACAACCATCACGCACGCACGCACGTACGCATGCACACACACAAACACAGAAACAGGCACACACACACACACACACACACACACACACAATCACCATCATCACAAGCACTAATAAGTGTCTCACCTTTCTGCCACAACCACGTTTTCTCACGGTCGGTCGCCACCAGTGATTGATTGGCGTCATGACGTCATTGCTCGCCCCACCGCCGGCGCTTTCGACTTAGTGCAGGCGCACCCGTGTTGACAATGGCAACCGCATCAGCGGCAGCGTCGCTGAAGCCGGCTGGGCAGACCGAGTGAAGTGAAAGCCTGCGGGCATCTTGATGGTTTTCTCGATATCGGTTCTTACTTCTTACTTCTTACTGCGATCGATGAGGTAATCGACGGTCTCGGACGTCTCCTATCTCACTTCCGGCCTCGTTTGTCTGAAATTTTTTTTTCTTTTTTTTTTTTTTTTGGTAGTCTCGGATTTTCTGTCTCGGTTACATTTTTGTGTCTTGTCTGAAGTTACCCTTTCGCTTGAACTTAGTTTCTTTGGCGCTGAACTCTCTTGTGCATTTCTTCTTCTTTCTTTTTTTTTCTTTTTCTTCTTTATTCTTTTCTTCTTTTTTTCTTTTTCTTACCCTCTCTCTATCTCTCACCCTTTCTCTGGCCTTCCTTCGCTGGAGCGTCCCTCTGGAATTCCCTGCCTCAGAATATAAAATCATGTATTTCTCTTCCTTGTTTCAACCCCCCCCCCTCCTCCACACCCCCTTCCCCCACCTTCTCCCCGTCCCTAATAAGCCTTATGGTTTCTGTGGACGTTAAGCACCATGTTTACTTACTTCCTTGTTTCAAACGTAACTGCACAAATATATGTCTGAGAATAACCTTTCGTCAAATTTGGACGAACTTGCTTGAATCACACGCTGGCCTAAAAATGTGAGTGTTGTATACATGTATGCCCATGATTTTTTTTTTTTTTTTTTAATTCTGATGTTTCTGCACATTTGTAGAAACTGTGAAACTGCATTAATCAATTGCTTGATCGTGCTTATAGTATTTGTTTGTGGTATTGCCGTGTTAATTTGTGTTTGTAGTATAGCAAGGACTGGCAGTTAGAT
>JABMCL010001972.1:205000-210000 GCA_018857735.1 Alviniconcha marisindica | reverse complement strand
CCGGTTTGGCCCAGCCGGTAAGGTGTTTTGGCTGGTAAGCAGAAGGGCCTCGGCTCGATTCCGCTTCGGCTTCCCTTTTTCTTAAATTTAAAAAAAATATATATATATATAAAAAATGTGGTTTATGGACACTGTGACTTTGTCCCTGACAATTAATGTCTCCCTTCTCTTCAAAAGGGTTGTGGTCTGTGGACACTGTCTTTGTGGACTTTGTCCTTTACAGTTAATGACACACTAAAATGGCTCTCATCGCTGCCCAGCTTTATGCAGGAGTCATTCTGGTGGTGACAGTGTAGCGATAGGTAGGCTATGTAATCTCCCTCTTCCCCCAACCCCGTTCGCCCGTCCCTAATAAGCCTTATGGTTCATGTGGACGTAAAACAGCGTGGAAGAGGAAGAAGAAGGTTAAGGCCCAGAGCTCAGGACCTGTGTGAAAGTCGAAGAGGCCGTCCTGGGCTCCCCGTCCTTGATAAGCCTTATGGTCTCCGTGGACGTAAAGCAACATTGGAACGAACAGAACAGAACAGCTTCAGGGCTCAGGCCGGAGCTCTGTGAAAGTGGAGGTGGCCGTCCTGGGATCCCCGTTGCTAATGTCCTTATGGGATCTCTGTGGACGTAGAAGCAAGCATTGAACGAACAGGAACAGAACAGCTTAGGACTCAGGTGCTGGTGAAAAGTCTGGAGAGGCCGTCTGGGCTCCCCGTCCCTGATAAGCCTTATGGTCTCCGTGGACGTAAAGCAACATTGAAACGAACAAACAGAACAGCTTCAGGGCTCAGGCGGAGCTTGTGAAAGTGGAGGTGGCCGTCCTGGGCTCCCCGTCCCTATAAGCCTTATGGTCTCCGTGGGCGTAAAGCAACATTGAACGAACAGAACAGCTTCAGGGCTCAGGAGCTGTGTGAAAGTCGAAGAGGCCGTCCTGGGCTCCCCGTCCCCAATAAGCCTTATGGATCTCTGTGGGCGTAAAGCAACATTGAACGAACAGAACAGAACAGCTTCAGGACTCAGGTGCTGTGTGAAAGTGGAGGAGGCCGTCCTGGGCTCCCCGTCCTAATAAGCCTTATGGTCTCTGTGGACGTAAAGCAACATTGGAAACGAACAGAACGGAACAGCTTCAGGGCTCAGGCCGGAGCTCTGTGAAAGTGGAGGTGGCCGTACCTGGGCTCCCCGTCCCCAATAAGCCTTATGGATCTCTGTGGACGTAAAGCAACATTGAACGAACAGAACAGCTTCAGGCTCAGGAGCTGTGTGAAAGTGGAGGAGGCCGTCCTGGGCTCCCCGTCCTGGGCTTCGTACTAAAGCCTTATGGTTCTGTGGACGTAAAGCACCATTGAAAGAAGAAGAAGAAGCAGCTCGACAGCAGCTAGACTATTGGAGTGTGTGAAGGAGGGGGGAGGGTGGCGTCCGGGCCCGGGCTGTGTAGATTATGGCATACCGGGGCCGTTCAAAGTTCAATAAGTCGTGATGAACGTCGCGGCATTAGTCAGACCCACACTCGGGGCAGGGTTTTCAAGAGGTGCAGCGCGAGACGCTGAAAGTGGAAGAGGCCGTCCTGGGCTCCCCGTCCCCAATAAGCCTTATGGATCTCTGTGGACGTAAAGCAACATTGAAACGAACAGAACGGAACAGCTTCAGGGCTCAGGCCGGAGCTCTGTGAAAGTGGAAGAGGCCGTCCTGGGCTCCCCGTCCCCAATAAGCCTTATGGATCTCTGTGGGCGTAAAGCAACATTGAACGAACAGAACAGAACAGCTTCAGGACTCAGGAGCTGTGTGAAAGTGGAGGTGGCCGTCCTGGGCTCCCCGTCCCTAATAAGCCTTTGGATCTATGTGGGCGTAAAGCAACATTGAACGAACAGACCAGCTTCAGGGCTCAGGAGCTGTGTGAAAGTGGAGGTGGCCGTCCTGGGCTCCCCGTCCTGGGCTTCCCGTCCCTAATAAGCCTTATGGATCTCTGTGGACGTAAAGCACCATCAAAGAAGAAGAAGAAGCAGCTCGCGACAGCCAGCTAGACTTAATTGGTCAGTTGGGTGTGAGGGAGGGGAGGGGAGGGGAGGGGGTGGGGTCGGGGGGGGCGGGGGGGGGGGGGGGGGGGGGGGGCTGATTGATGGCAGTATAGCCGGGCCCCGTGGTCAAAGTTCAAATAAGTCGTGGATTTGAACCGTCGCGGCATTAGTCAGACCCACACTCTCGTGGGCAGGGTTATCTCAAGAGGTGCAGCGCTGAGACGCTGATGGGCTTAACATTATTTTGCGGGACGCCTGCTGGCCAAGTGCATATAGGTCTACTGGACTCGATCACGAAAGAGAGAGAGAGAGAGAGAGAGAGGAGAGAGACAGAGACAGAGACAGAGAGATAGAGACAGAGAGAGACAGACAGACAGAACTCGAACTCGAACTCGAAAACTTGATTTTCCAAGGATTGTAGTTCGACAGAGACTGAGCCAGCCAGCCAGCCAGACCGACCGACCGACCGACCGACACAGACAGACAGACAGAGACACAGAGACAGAGTAAGTAACTTGTTTTGTTTTTACGCCCAGTCAACCAGGACGGTTATATCACAGAGAGAGAGACAGAGACAGAGAGACAGAGAGAGAGAGACAGAGTCAGACAGACAGACAGACAGACAGACAGACAGACAGAGAACAGATAAAGTAAGTAAGGGGGTCATGGGGAAGGGGAAAAGAAAGTAACGTTCTGCTCACAGTCGACTTTACAGGCCATGCATTTTATTTCGTAGGTTAGTTTTGTTGAAATGGAAGGAGCGGGGGGGGGGGGGGGGGGGTTGTTCAGTCACTGATATGGCGCTATCGAAAATCTCCCTTTATTCGTTATCATTGTTAATGCCGGTATCGTTATC
The DNA here is from genome assembly GCA_018857735.1 of Alviniconcha marisindica. Classification (NCBI taxonomy): domain Eukaryota; kingdom Metazoa; phylum Mollusca; class Gastropoda; family Provannidae; genus Alviniconcha; species Alviniconcha marisindica. The sequence continues at coordinate 207,141 of JABMCL010001972.1, read as the reverse complement.
ACTCTCATCTGTGGTGTTTGCACATTGCAAACTGTTTGTTTTTTTTCTCCTTTTTTTTAATGTTGTTGTTCGTGTGTGTGTGTGTGTGTGTGTGTGTGTGTGTGTGTGTGTGTGTGTGTGTGTGTGTGTGTGTGTGTGTGTGTATTTACTGATCAGTGCACAGTTTGCCGTGTAAATGATTTGAAAAGCATCTGAGTATAATTTTCTGCTCTGTCATGTCTATGGCGCTTCGGTATCATTGGCGGGGGCTGCCACAAGTATCATTTTTGTCGCGACAAAAGTATGCTTGCCGCGACAAAACTTTTATCGAGACAAAATTATATTCGTCGCGACAACAACAACAAAATTGTCGCGACAAAATGTTTGCCGTGACAGATATTTGTCGCGACAAATACGTGTTTTGTTGCGACAAACACGTGTTTATCGCGACAGACAAAACTTTTGTCGCCACAACAATGATACTTGTGACAGCTCCCGCCAGTGACACTAGGGGCTCATCTAGACATGACCATCTTAAAGCTGTTTTGCACTAGTAGTAAAAGTAGTAGTTCTTGCTGTAATGGAGGAGGACGAGAAGGAGGATCATTTCGTACCACCTGACTTTAGGAGACTTGATGATGATGTTGATGCTGATAATGTGTTGACGATGATGATGACGACGATGCACATACGCACGCACGCACGCACACACACACACACACACACACACACGACACGCACGCACGCACGCACGCACGCACGCACGCACGCACGCACGCACGCACGCACAACTGCTGTGTGTATTTTTATTTTTTATTTTTCATTCCAAACCTATCCGTTCCAAACCTACCTGCCCGCGATACTATACAGATAATCTTCACTTCGATTCTCCTTTAACTGGCCGAAGGCAACATCATGGCTGTGACGCAAATCTCTGCGTCATGAATAAGTAAACAACATTTTATTTTATTTTTTATTGTTATTTTTTATCAACTATCTATCACATAATGCATGGGAACAAAACACGTCTGCGTGCACGCATCGACAGACTGCGTTCGGCTCGGTATTCTGAGAATAATGACCTAGCTACTATTGCAGATGACGTACTTTGCGAAATGACCGCTGTAATGGTCAAGGTTCGCAGACGTAGACTTTTGTTTACTTTCGTGACTTAGACTTTTACTTGGTTACTTTTGTGTTACGCTGATGACTTAGACTTAGACTTTGTGTGGAATTGCTGGCTTAGATTTTGGGCTATATTGTATCATATCGATGGCTTAGACTTTTGGTTATGTTGTATCATATCGATGGCTTAGACTTTTGGTTATGTTGTATCATATCGATGGCTTAGACTTTTGGTTATGTTGTATCATATCGATGGCTTAGACTTTTGGTTATGTTGTATCATATTGCTCACTTCGACTTTGGGTTATGTTGTATCATATTGTCGACTTCGACTTTGGGTCATGTTGTATCATATTGCCGACTTAGACTTTCGGTATAGTTGTATTATACGGCTGACTTAGACTTTGGGTTATGTTGTATCATATTGCTGACTTAGACTTTGTGTTATGTTGTATCATATTGCTGATTTAGTCATTCGGTTGTGTTGTATTATATTGCCGAGTTAGACTTTGGGTCATGTTGTATCATATTGCTGACTCAGACTTTCGATTATGTTGTATCACATTGCTGACTTAGACTTTGGGTTATGTTGTATCATATTGCTGACTTAGACTTTGGGTTATGTTGTATCATATTGCTGACTTAGACTTTGTGTTGTATCATATTGCCGACTTAGACTTTCGGTATAGTTGTATTATATGGCTGACTTAGACTTTGGGTTATGTTGTATCATATTGCTGACTTAGACTTTGGGTTATGTTGTATCATATTGCTGATTTAGACTTTCGGTTGTGTTGTATCATATTGCCGACTTAGACTTTGGGTTATGTTGTATCATATTGCTGAATTAGACTTTCGGTAATTTTGTATGATTATTGCTGACTTCCCCGGTCTATTCAAAATTAATCGTCTGTGGGCGAGCCCAGTCTATCGTTTCGTTCCGGGAAGCTGTTGTGCTGACCATATTCTGACCTTTGTACTTTGTTCAGATCTGTACCAACAGTGTCCCGTTACCATTGGTTCTGTCATATCCTGCA
>JABMCL010001972.1:190000-195000 GCA_018857735.1 Alviniconcha marisindica | reverse complement strand
GTTGGGTAAGGATGGGATGTCCGTATGCTTGCAAGGTGCTGTTCTACTTCCTGAGCTTGCAGTCTTCTCCCTGTATGGTTGGGTCTTGGGCTCAGGTAGATTGTGGCAGTTGGATTGCAGTTACAAAACTAGCTTGCGCAGCGACGGCTTGTAGAACATCTCCAGCCGAGGCTGCTCGGCAGCGTCGGTCTGGGAGCGTTGGCCAGTCAGAAGGGCGTCAAGACACGGTGGTCCAACGCTTGACTCTGGGCGGTGTCGGCTGGAGTACCCGCATCTTGGGCGCTACCGCGTTGGGCTTCTCACGCCTGGGGTCTCACTTGGCTAGTGTAGGGATCACGTAGGCTAGTGTGCTGCGGAGCGGTAAAACGGCGTACGAGGCCCGCTATAAATAGACAACATTTATTGCCCTCAAGTGCCTTATCCCTAAGATGTCAACGGGCCGACATTGCGCGAGGACATGAAGCGCGCACATCATCATCATTACATCACCCATTAGTCTAGATAGTTCAGGTAAGCTGTGGGAGAGTCTAGAGTGGACGTCCTGGACTGTCCGTCCTAACGAGCCTTCTGTTTCCGTGGACGTAAAGATTTATTGCACGTGCTTCGGCATTGTCAACAACTTGTCGGCCTAGATATGTCAACTGACTATCTGAGGATCAATAAAGCTATCACTTCATCGATCATGCTACCAGGCCTGAGATAGTTCCTAGGGTAGCTTGGGATAGTTGAGGTGGCCAGTCAGGCTGTCCGTCGCTAACGAGGCCTTTCTGGTTTTCTTGTGGAGCGTAAATAGTTATGTTATGGAACGCATGCTTCGGCATATGGTATCAACTTGTCCTATATATGTCAACCGACATCCGAGAGCATGAAGCTCAACACAACTAATACAAACAACACACAACAACAAACCATGGGGGCCATGTTGTTGTTGTTGTTGTTTTTTTTGTCTGGATGTCCACGATGGGTCCGACTTGGAAAAATGTCGCGTGTCGAATCTTCCTAAGTATGTAGCTCCTTTTTTCTCTTTTTTTGATTTGTTGTCGTGTTGTGAAGACGCATGCCAGTAAGTAGAGCTTGGTTTATTTTCCGGCTTGTTGTTTCATCTTTATAGAGTCTTTGTTGCGTGTGTGTGTGTGTGTGTGTGTGTGTGTGTGTGTGTGTGTGTGTGTGTGTGTGTGTGTGTGTGTGTTGTGTTTGTTTCGCTAATTCCCCTGCCAGTGTAGATATATGATGACTATCTGGGTCGCTGTGGGCTTTTGCCAGAACCAGCTCGGAGCGCACTTAGTACAAGGCTGAGTGAAAACAACGCAACTGGTGGTGGTCTTGGACGTCATGTCTATTTGACGTCATGTCAATTTAATTTACTGACGTAATATATACAGTGCTTTATCCTTTCCTAAGCTTCTAGATCTTTCCCTGTTACTCTCCAGTCCTTTCATCTCCTAACCGTCCCCCCTCTTCCGAATAATACTCACACACAGGTCACTACATCTGTCATTTTGAGTCATCTCTCTGCTCTCTCTCTCTCTCTCTCCCAGATCTGCTCTCGTACGAAACCATCTAGAGATTCTCGTTCTCTCCTCTGTCCATTTCTCTTCTCTCTGGGTAAGTGGAAGGATTCTTCTCTCGACTCTCTCTCTTCTCTCTGTGGTATTTCGTTTTGTGTTTGTAGTATAGCAGGACTGGCTGTTAGATTAGGTCGCAAATGGATTTCGTGTTATTTGTGTTTGTCGTATATAGGCAATGACTGGTCTGTTAGATAGGTCGGCAAATGGATTTACGTGTTTTCATTGTGTTTTGTCGCATAGTCAGGACTGGCTGTTAGATAGTCCAAATGCCTTGCGTGTTTGGTTTGTGTTTGGTTTGTGTTTGGTTTGTGTTTGGTTTGTGGATTTCGTGTTATTTGGTGTTGTGTAGTATAGTAGCATAGGCCTGGCTGTTAGATAGGTCATAGATGATGGATTCTTTATACGGCTACTATCCTTGGTATTAATAGTTTCCGGAGTTTAGAGTTGCATCTGTCTGTCTTCTGTGCTGTCTGTCTGTCTGTCTGTCTGTGTCTGTCTGTCTGTCTGTCTGTCTCAGCGAATCATTCGTCCGTCTGCGTCTCTTCTCGTCGATTGTCAGGTCTCTCTATCGGGGTCTCTCTCTCGTTCTCATTCTTTCTGCTTCTCATTCTTCTTTCTCTCGTGCTCTCCTCTCATTTCGTGTCGTGCTCTATCATTACTCTCTTCTCTCTTCGTCTCTCTTCTGCTCTCCCCCGACGCCGATTTAGAAGAATATGTGATGCTGCTCTCGCACCCCTAAATATTCGCACAACGATCTTCTCTTCTATGCGACAAGTTCTGTTGTTTGCTTCTCTCTTCTCAAATTCTCCGGCGGCACTGGTTTACGACATCCTCCTCCACGCATTGGGAACGCAAAAAAAAAAACAAAGGTCCGAAAAACCCGCAAAGCCACTAACTTACAAGAATCAAGGTCAGCACGAGAAACTGTCAGCTGAACTGCAGTTTTGGGTTGGTGCTCAATGCGCAGTCGGTATTTCTTTTATAACGCCCCGCACTGCTGGGGGGGCTTATGAACTGAGCAGTCCAAAAGGAAACTAAATCGTTTGAATCTAATACGGAGCTCTCTCTCTGCTCTCTCTATCGTCCTGGGGTCAAGGGTCCTCGGTTTATATACTCTCTCATCATCTCCCGGTCGGTCTCTCGCTCAGTCATCTCCTCTCTCTCTCTCTCCCTCTCTCTCATTCTCTTTCGTCGTTCTCTCTCTTTGCTCTCGGGTGCTTGGCGGTCTCATCCTCATCTCTCAGATCGTCTCTATTTTCTCTCATCTGTGTGTGTGTGTGTGTGTAGTGTGTGTGTCTGTGTGTTGTGGGTTGTGTGTGTTTTTGTGTGTGTGGGGTGTGGCCCTGTGTTACGGTTTTTTTAAATTAACCTAAACACAATCCTTGTACAAAAAATTTTTTGGGCTTTTTCGAGTTTTTCTCTCTCTTCCTCTCTCTCTCTCCCCTCTCTTCTCTCTCTCTCTCTCTCTCTCTCCTCTCTCTCTTTTCCTCTCTCTCTCTCCCTCTCTCTCTTTTTTAAACAGTTTTTGGCTGAACCTAAACTACAATCCTTTTTTAAAAAAATTTTTCCCGAGATAAAGTTTTCGAGTTCTCCTCTCTCTCTGCCCTCTCTGTCTCTCTGTCTCTCTCCCTCTCTCCCCCTTCTCTCTCGTCTCTTCCCTCTCTCTCTCTCCCCTCTTCCTCTCTCCTCTCTCTCTCTCTCTGTTTAGAAAATTTTTTAACGAACCTAAACTCAATCCTTTTAAAAAAAAGGTTTTCGAGTTCGAGTTTTTCTCTCTTTTCTCTCTCTCCCCTTTCTCCCCTCCTCTCTCTCTCTCTCTCTCTCTCTCTCTCTCTTTTCTCCCCCCCTTCTCCCCCCCTCTCTTTCTCTCTCTCTCTCTTTTTAGAAAAGTTTTTTACTGAACCTAAATTTACAACCCTTTTGGGAAAAAAAAATTTTTTCGAGTTCGAGTTCCTCTCTCTCTCCTCTCCCCCTCTTCCTCTCTCTCCTCTCTCATCCTCTTCTCTCTCCTCTCCCCTTTTTCCCTCCCCTTTCTCTCTCCCTCTCTCTCTCTCTCTGGTTAGACAGATTTTTGACTAAAACCAAAAACTACAACCCTTTGGGACAAAAAAATTTTTTCGATTTTCCGAGTTCGAGTTCTCTCTTTTCTCTCCTCTCCCCCCCCTTTTCACTCTCCTCTCTCTCTCTCTCTCTTTTCCCCCTCTCTTCTCTCTCCCCTCCTCTCCTCTGTTAGACGGGTTTTTTTGACTGAACCAAAACTACAATCCTTGTACAATAAATTTTCGAGTTGGGAGTTTCTCTCTCTCTCTCCTCTCCCCTCTCCTCTTTTCCTATTCTCTCTCTCTTCCCCCCTCCCCTCTTTTCTCCCCCCTCTCTCTCTGGGGTTTTTAACAGTTTTTGACGGAACCAAAACTAAAACCTTGTAAAAATTTTTTCGGGGTTCATTTCTCCCCCCCCCCCCCCCTCTCTCTCTCTCTCTTTTTTCTTTTTCTCCTCTCTCTTTTTTTCTTCTTCTCTCTCTCTCTCTTCTCTCTCTTCTCTCTTTTCTCTCTTTTCCTCTCTCTCTTTCCCTTCCCCCTCTTTTCCCCTCTTCTCTCTCTCTTCTCTTTTGAATTTTTTTCCCGGGGAGGGGATTTTTCCTTTTTTTTTTTTGAATTTTTTTTTTCAAAAGGGTGTAGGTTTCTGGGCATCGGGAAATTTAAAAAAAAGGAATGCTTTTTAGCGGGAAATTTTTCTTTCTCTCTCCCCCTCTCTCTCTCTCTCTTTTCTCTCTCCCCCTTCCCCCTTCTCTCTCTCTCCCCTTTTTTTTTGTTTTATTTTACCCCCAAGGCCCGGCTTTTTTAGATAGGCCCCCAAAATTTTTTGGACCAAATTTCTATTAATTCCCTTGGTAAAAAAGTTTTAAGGGTGGGAGTTCCCCCCCTCCCCCCCTCCCCAATCTTTTTGGGGCGGCGGAGATAAATAGTGCCCCTTCCATGACGTAACCAGTTCTGGCAGAGTTTGCAGGAAGGTGCCGAAAAGCGACGCTGGGAATGTGCTCTTTTCTATCATCATGTAATCCGGCAGTCACATGCAAGACCGAAGGAAAAATAAAACTATTAAAAAATATAAAATATATATACAAACGAAAAGAAAAGGAACTGCGGAAATGAAGACAGTAATCAATATCAATATCAATCAATATTTTTATTTTATGTCTGTTCACATCAAAAAAAAAAAAAAAAGAAAAAAAAAAAGAGAAGATATCTCAGACATGTTTTTCATTGCCCCTTGTTTGGCTAGTTTGTCTGATATTTCATTCCAATAAAGACCACAATGAGACGGTACCCAACAAAACTCAATCCCAATACCCTTGTACATGATACAATGTATTAAATACTTTACTTCATAAAATATTTCCCCTCTCGTTTTACAATTCCAATTTTTGAATGC
>JABMCL010001972.1:157500-180000 GCA_018857735.1 Alviniconcha marisindica | reverse complement strand
AGAATTATTGCACCGTGCTTCGGCATTGGTCACAACTTGTCCCTAATATGTCAACTGACATCTGAGGACGTGGTTTACGACATCCTTCCTTCAACCACTGCCGTATTTAGTTACGCCATAGGGTCCAGAAAACTGTCAGCTAACGAGCAGTTGTTTTGTTGGTGCTCAAACAGTAGTAAGTTGTTATAAACAACTCAAATAAAACAAGGCGTGTCATTTATAGCCGCCAACAAGTTTACACCAGCACAAATAAAACCACAATCGTTTGAATCGAGACGGAACTCTTTTTTCTTTTTACCGGGGTGGATGGTCTCATGTTTACGTGCGAGCTTTGGCGCTAGGTTGCTTCTACAGTCATATTAGTACCCGAACCTTTCGGAGCGCGCTGACCGCGTCGCTGCCGGGACAGCTACGCGGAGATAAAGAGTGCCCCTTCAGTGGCGTAACTAAATCTGGCAGAGTTTGGAGGAAGGTGCCGGAAAGCGATGCTCGGAGTTTGCAGTGGGATGCACCATGACAAGTCGAACCGGGCGGTAACGTGGGAGCGTGGGAGACAGTGCGGCATCGACAGCAGATCGATGATGAAGTGATGCTTTATGTCCTCAGATGTCAGTTGACATATTAGGGACAAGTTGTGACCAATGCCGAAGCACGGTGCAATAAATCTTTACGTCCACGGAAACCAGAAGGCTCGTTAGGACGGACAGTCCAGGACGTCCACCTCGACTCTCACACAGCTCCTGAACCATGAGCAGATCGATGCAGACTTAGCCAAATGAAACAGGCCGGCCACAAGCAGCGGTAGGCCTACAGCCGCGTATGGCTTTCAAACTCAGTATATGCCGATTCGCTGGAATGTCAGTTTTAGTAATGACGTTGTCGCTGAACACACTCCGAGCTCCGCTTTCCGGCACCTTCCTCCAAACTCTGCCAGATTTAGTTACACCACTGAAGGGGCACTCTTTATCTCCGCGCAGCTGTCCACCGACGCGGTCAGCGCCCTCCGAAAGGTTCGGGTACTGATAAGACTGTGGAAGCAACCTAGCGTCCAAGCCACGCACGTAAACATGAGGCGCATCCATCCCGGGTAAAGAAAAAAAAGAGTTCCATCTCGAATCAAACGATTTTGGTTTTCAGTTTGAGCTGGCGTAAGCAACACGGTCAGTTATAAAACAAACGTGTGATATAATTTGAGTTGTTTGTAACAAACTTACTACTGTTTGAGCACCAACAAAAAAACTGCTCGTTAGCTGACAGTTTTCTGGACCCTATGGCGTAACTAAATACGGCAGTGGTTGAAGGAAGGATGTCGTAAACCAGTGCTTGGAGTTTGGTTGCTGAGGTGGCATCGCCGCTGCCGCTACGTTTGTAACCTAATTCAATTGTGATTCAGATAGACCTACAAACCGTGCCCATCTGACTCGACTGACACGTCACTCGTGTCCGGCACAGTAGGCCCTGTGCCGGCTGAATAGTTTTCACTCAGCCTGATTGAATGGTCCGTTTTATTAGCCCAAGTTACTCAGTGACTCGGCGTTGTCTGACTGATACCGTGGCTAGCGACTGTGACATAACCATTATGGCTGATACAAGCATTTGATTTAGGGGCTTTCCTTCCCCCGCCCCCCCCCCCCTCTCTCTCTCTCTCTCTCTCTCTCTCTTTATATATATATAGTAAGAGAGAGAGAGAGAGAGAGAGAGAGAGAGAGAGAGAGTTGTATATATATATATATATATATATATATATATAAGAGAGAGAGAGAGAGAGAGGAGAGAGAGAGAGAGAGAGAGAGAGAGGAGAGAGAGTATATATCATATATAGTATGGAATGGCAATATGGAAGCCATAGATAGATAGATAATAATAATAATGTTCATTTATGATGAGCTCATCAACGCCCTGAGCGCTTACATGATACATATTAACTAAATATGATATTCTATACACATGTAGAGTATAGTCCTACCGAAACAATTTCAGTACAGAAAGTATTATAAAAAATAAATAAATGTATTTATTTATATAGATATATAATATAGATAGAAAGTATAACAAAAGTCCAAGCATGTCTTGGTTTGAAAAGATATATATATTTAAGTAAACTTTATTCTTTGCGACAATCAGTCACAATCTTACGGTTCAAGTCATCTGTGCCGGCGTCGTGTGCCTGTGGTTAGTTCGGGTTTTCAGTGTCAATTTATTTCACTCGCTCCTTGTAGCCACAATCACTGCCGTGTCTTTTCTTCCTGTGTCTGAAGAGACTGCTTTCGGCTGCCGAGTTCTGCCTCTGCCGTTTTCTTATTTAGATCACAAGCAATCTGCCTGCGTCAAAACTCCTTAGCAACAGCTGAATACGAAACTACGCCTTCGAATCCGATAATACGGTGCGTGACGTCATGATGACGTCAAGCAGGGTGGCCAGAGCTGGAGAGTGGCTCAACAGAGAAAGAAGCCAGTAAACTAAAGAGCAAGAGCAAGAAGGCATGTCGCCGTTTACTAGGCGAGTCAGGATACTGACACGCTTGAAAGGTGGGCTCTGGAGAGCCAGCAGATTCGAACCTTCAATTGTGAATGCATGTTGTGTCTGCCAGGACTAGAAAAATGGTGATGATGGCTTCAGAATCACCCACGCTCCAGCGACCCAAAGGACAGGCACAATCCGTGCGTGTCGGATTTTATGACATCGAAAAGACGATAGGAAAAGGAAACTTCGCCGTCGTCAAACTTGCCAAGCATCGCATAACAAAGACAGAGGTGAGTGGAATAATTTTCATCCATTTTGTGTCTCACGAATCTGTCGTCTGCAACTGACTCACAGCTCACCTCTGTGTGAAAATACAAGTAAGAAAGGAAGCTCGCGAAGTTTCCTCTCCGTAAAACCTCCCATTATTACACCTTCTACATTCTTTTGTCTTCCTGTACAAGATTACTCGCCAACTGTCCTGATTTCCCCAGTTCTGAAACCGCCAATTTCGATCACTTTCACTGCAAAAAATTCAAAATCAGACTTCGAAAGATTTGCGAGCACACGAGAACTCGCCGGCTCGACTTTGGGTTAGTTTTCTTTATTACTTGCGTAGAGTTGGTAGAGCACGCCTGGCAGAGTTGCTGGCCGTGGTGCGTGTTTGGTGTGTGTGTGTGAGTGTGCTCAGAGTGTTGACATTCCTCTGCAGGTGTCAACAAGAGGAGGGGGGGGGGGGCATTGATTAAATAAACTTACCACAGTAAGAGGAGACACGGCTGAAGGTACTGTACGCACCTGCAGTTTGCTGGTCGGTCTTGCGGTCACTGAACTTCTTTGTGTAGCCTACTTACAAATTGACATCAATGCCTAAAGGTCATATATTTAATATTATATTATTTCAGTCATCAGTTAAATTTAACACAGTTAATTTATTGATTAAATCAATCCTAACTGAACAGTGAAGTAACATGGGTATGCCATCACAGCTGGAATAAAATAACTAACTGCATCAGGATGCAATGAAAAGCTGAAGTGTTTATTCTGGCTTTTTAACAGTTGGTATACTATCATCATCAAGCCTATGAAAAATGTCAATTTTGCAAAAGTAACAGAACTTCAGAACCTTCAATTATTATTTTTTATAGGCTACTGTAATCAACTTTTATGTTAGATTAATGTACCCAGTGCAGACCGTTTGAGAGGATTTGCAAAAACACGTGCATGCGCACACACACACACAGACACATGCACACACACACAAACATACGCGCACACACATGTGTATATACAGAGAAACACACACTCCCTCAAACATTAACACATTAATATTAAAATATAGTGCTATACTTATAAATCACCCACACACATGCACTGTTGAAATTAGTGAACCAAGATCCAACATATGTGATATTCCTGGTCTGGCAGAGCTCTGTCAAAGTTGTTTTGTTCTGACAACCAGCGTTGCACCCCTGTGTCAGAGAAACAGAGACTGAGTGAGAGACTGCTTAATTTGAGCCTTTAAAAAATGCTTAATCAGAGCCATTGAAAAACACAATCAGTCAAGTGTCATACAGATCTAGACTTTTTGCATAATATAGTAAACGCCTCCGGTTTGAGCAGTTGTGTGTGACTGTGAGGGGTATTTTTGGCTTTAAAAATGTGGTTTTGTGTGCATTTGCAACCCTGGACTCATTTCAAAATTTCCATGCACATGTACATGCCACTGTGACTAACTGTCATAACTGTTTTGTTATAAAACAAGGCTGGTATACATCGTTAGACATTACATCACATGCGTGACAAAAGTTACGTTGCCAGCATGAATTCTGCAGTGTTTTTACGACATGCACATGTGTTTGACACAAAACAGTTGTCATCGTATTGCCATGCCGTAAATTCAGTAAAACTACGCCATTTCAGAGGGAGCGAAAAACACCACTGGAAATGGATTAAATTTGTGCAGTTCAAATGCTGGTGCTGCCTTTGCCCATCATGCGCATACATTTGGGTAGTGACCATTTTGTCGAGTGCGAATTCACAGACTTTATGGAATACTGAATGGGGTTTGCTTCTAAGCGGACTTTGAAGTCCACACAGTGGTCCCATCTGTCCGCAAAATACCAAAACGGCTAGCACAGCTGGAACTGTGACCTCCACCATCAACACTGAGTAGGATTGCAGTGCCAGTGCCACCACCATCACTGACACTGGTCCAGTTGCTGCCAAGATCAAGAGAGAGAGGAAAATATGGCAGCGAGGATTCTCTTCAAGGTTTGTTTGCAGCTTTTCAGTTTCTTTCTTCTAAAGCAAACTTTTACGTGAAAGTAAAATCATGAAAGCATTTGTCAAATTGAGCACAAGATTCACTGTACAGTCACAGTGCTGTGTGCACTGGTCAGCATTATGGTGAGACCTGAGCACTGTACTGTGCAGCACCAGCCTAATGCAGCTTGTTTTATGTTAGCGGTCCCCATGTTTCACTTTTAGCTATGGCAGAGCTGTTAAATAGTATTCCTGCTTCATACAGTTATACATACCATGCATAGAACAGTTTGGAGCTGTCCTCATTTTCACACATTACTGATCCATGACCATGCGTGTTGAGCATGTTAGTTGATGTTCACAGTTTAGATAATTTAAATTTTAATTGACAAAATTATGAGATTGCTCTGTCAGCACAGTGTGCCTTCAATTGTCCTTTGGCTGTAATTATATTTGATAAATATATCTCAGGGATTCCTTTCAATACCATACAACCTTTCAGAGGATTTAATATTTGTATATCAAGTTTATTTTACATAATAGGTCATATAAATCAAATGGCATCCAAACTACTTCAGGGTGATTTCAGTTAAGTGTCTACATGTGTCTGAATCAGTGAGTGTCATACTGTGTACACTGTCTTATTTGAGATGTTCAGAATGTGTCTACCTGGATACCTGGTTTTAGTTATCTTCGTTAGTGGCTTTGTCACATGTTTCTGTTTTGGGGGCTTTCGAGCTAACTTTCTCTGCAAATTCCTGGGTCTTTCCTCTCACTCTCACTCACACTGAGTGATAGTTGAAAATGTCAACTTCAAATATTGTACCACATGCTATGTAGTCATGTAATGATGTATACATGTGCTAAAGATTTGGGAGTTAGTAGAACCTTACACATAATTTAAGAGTAGAAATTTCAGTCATGAAAGTGACTTTCTCAGTAATACTGGGATTGTATAATTAGCTGAACATGGTTTTAGGGCAAGTGTGGTAGTGTGCCAGGTCATTTGAAACCGACTGTTAAAAGTGTGAAATTGGAACTCTTTACAGCTTAAGCCTTTTTTTCTTCTTCTTTTTTCTTCACTAAAGTAGAAGTGTTATAGGACCAAAAAATATACTGTTTGCAGGAGGGTCCGTGCATCTTTCAGCCCGGAAATTTTACCGGCTGGGGCAGTGAAGGGGCAAATACTGAGAAGTTCCATACAGCAAGGAATCACACAGATCTGTAACATCTCACACTAGTCACAGGCACTTGTGGACAAACAATTGCTGATGCTGCTGTTTCGTAATTTGCTTTTTGTTCAAAAGATTTTCATTATGTTTTGCACCAGGTTACACAGAGAGGCTTTTGGACCACCTGCTGATGGTAGGCAGGAACCCAGGAAGTGTGTGGGACTGTGTCCAGCATATTTCTGACCACCTGTCTACTGGTTTCACTGTCCCCAGCGTAGAAGAAGCCATCCAATAAAATTATAAATGCTGACTGTGTAGCTGCACTGTGCTGCTGTGCTCTGTGTTTTTCAGGCTGTTTTTGTGTGTGCAGGTTCTTGCACTCCATACATATATATTTTCATGTATAAAATTTTGCTTGCTTGTTCATCTTATAAATGTATTATACTTATAGTATATATATATATATATATATATATATATATATATATATATATATATATATATATGATGCCCAGTAAGTTTTATTTTTACTTAACTTCACAAGGACTAGTTGTTAGGTTTTGGCTAAACCTAAACTTCAAATCCCAGTAAAAAAAAAAAAAAAAAGGTTTTGAATTCTCTCTCTCACTCTCACTGTGACAGATTTGTTTGAATCACATGTTTGCTTAAAAATGTGAGTGTTGTAACTTGTATACATGTACATGTATGTATGTCCATGAAAGAACTTTAATTCTGCAGTTTGTGCACATTTGTAGGAACTTTGTGAAACTGCATTAATCAATTGCTTATTCATGCTTATATCTGTTTGAAGTATAGTTGTGCTTATTTGTGTTTGTAGTATGGCAAGGACTGGCTGTTACTGTTAGAATCTAGATAGGTCCAAATGGACTTAACGTTACTATCCTTGAGTATTGGATTTTTGAGTTACGTCTCTCTCTCTGTCTCTCTTTCTCTCCTCTCTCTCTCCCTTCCATGCAGGGAATTTTTGCTCCTACTGATGAAGCATGACAAGTTGAAACTCTAGCAGGACAACACACACTTGTCACAGCACATCCCGGTTTTGCTCCTACTGATGAAGCATGACAAGTTGAAACTCTAGCAGGACAACACACACTTGTCACAGCACATCCCAGCTGTTGGGAACGGGAATCACTTTGCCCGTAGACGTCATTTGCAGCCTTCGGTGGCCGGGGTCGGGGTGGATAGGGTTCTAGTTGACTTTTGAACAAAGGAAAGGTCCCATTCAACTTCCTGATGCGATCATTCACAGGCCCGAGTCACGTCAGGCAAACGGTTAGCCGTGTCGTTTTGCGTCATGCCTCTTGTGTTGTAAACAGGATGATTTATAGCGGTCTGTAGCCCTGTTGAAACGAAAAGTGTGAAGCGGGCAGGTGAAGGTTTAACCGTAGCTGAGGATTAAAAAAATATATATATATATATAAACACACACACACACACACATACACTTAATAATGGTGGGCTTGTTTCAGCAGACCTTTTTTTGTTGTTGTTGTAGAGAAGGATGTGTTGATGGATACGTTTACACATGGACAGCACTGACAAAGTTCTGTCTCCTCCCCGCTCTCTCTCTCTCTCTCTCTCTCTTCTGACGACTCTCTCTCACACACACACACACACACGCGCGCACCTGCGCGCGCTCACACACACACACACACAGTCACTCAACCAGAAGTGTACGACCAGTGATATTGCCAACCTGCCCCCCTCCCCCCCCCCCCCCCCGCATCTCGTCCACCAGTCCCGACTCCACCCGCCTAAGGAAAGAAAAGAAAGAAGAAAGAAAGAAAGAAAAAGAAAAGAAAAAGAAGGGGGGGGTGATGAGGAAGGAAAGTGCAGCTGCAAAATCAAAGTGTTGCAACACATGCCAGGGCAAACTGCAACAGGAACCGATGTCATTGTGAAAGATTGCGGAGTTAGCCTAGGTAGCAATCGGCTGCCTGCCTCTCTCTCTCTCTCTCTTGTCTCGCCCATTCCTAACGTTTTCTCCACACCAATCAATAGAGAAGCGCGGACAAGGACGCCTCTGACGTCAATGGGGGGGAGGGGTGCCCCCCCCAGCCCCACCCCCTCCCCTCACACACACACACTATTCCTTTCCCCCATTCCCTCTTGTCATACACGGGTCCTGATAACTGGAGCACTCAGCCGTAGGGCACGGAACAGGTTGGGCCGGGGTACTCGGCAAACCTTCCCGCTCTCGCTTTGATTCCTGGCGCTGTCTGTCGGCCACTCATTGTCAGCAGATGGAAGCGGGTAGATGATCTGTCCGTGGGGGGGGGGGGGGATCTGTAAAATGTGCTTAACAAACAAAAAACCTTTTTTTTCTTTTTTCCTTTTTTTCTTCTGATTCCTAGCCATTGATTGTGGTGTGACGTGAGAGTTCCTGGTTTTGTAGAGCCCTGGTGAGTTGTGTGGTTAAAAGTAAATCTTGTCTGGTGTGGTTAAAATTAATGTTGTCTGCTGTGGTCAAAACGAATCTCGTATACTGTGGTTTAAATTAATTTTGTATGCTGTGGTTTAAATTACTCTCATATATATACTGTGGTTTAAATTAATTTTGTACGCTGTGGTCAAAATTACTGTTGTTTACAGATCAGTGCTTTGCTGTCTGGATTAGGGTTTGGGTATGGCCATGTTGACTTTATTTGTTTGAGTGTGAAGTTGAAATACTAAGACAAACAAACAAAATTCTGAGCGCTAGTTGCTCTCTCTTTCCTCCATCCCTACCTCAGCTCTCTGAGTACCCATTGTTATTTTTGTTAAATACTGCTCAAGGAGGTTGGGGGGGCCATAATATAATATTGGAATTGCTGTGTCTGTATTATATATATATATATATATATATATATATATATATATCCATCTGTCCATGTGTTTGGGTATCTTCTGAACCTCACAGCTAGCTGTTTGTGACCAACTTGGTATGGTGGTGGATCATCATGAGCCAGTGTCCCGTGGAGAAAAAAAATCCTGTTTAATTAAGAAACTTTTTTTTTTAAATATACCCTCAACGCCACAGTGACTGAGTGAGGGATTTAAATATTATCAAAATATGACTTTTTTAAATGACTATATCTTCTGAACTGCTGATCCTTTTACAACCAGTCTTAGTATGGTGGTAGTAACTGGTACATCATCAGAAGCCAAAGTGTCTAATGGAAAAATGAGATTGCTGTGTTCATGGTCAAGGCCACAGCGATGGTTCAGAATTTCATGGGCTGTCTTTATGGTATCTTCTGAACCCTTGAACATTTTGTAAGCAGACTTTGTGTGGTGGTGCATCATTGCAAGCGGCAAATGCCAAGCTTCTGGTAGTATCTTGATGAGTTGATTTTTAGAATGACTTTTGCAGCCAAACTTACTTTGCCAGCACCCAGTTCAACAGTGAAATGACCCAGTCACTGAACAGTCCATAAAACTGGAATGCCATCAAGAGTTACGCAACCTTGAATCGTAGCAGGCATTATGTCATAAAAATATATGATAGCTTTTGTGTTGTGCACAAACCAGGAGTCCAAATTTGACAGGTGGTTGCACACTTGGCATTGTGGCCTGCCATAATGATAAAATGCAACTGCTGATCAAACATGGTGTCATTATTAATAACCTGTGAACGTTGTCATTGGAAGAACTTTGTTGGCTGTTGTCTTTGCTTATGTCATTGTAAAAACTGTGTATGATGGGGTGTGATTAGTGGTTAAATTGATTGATTAGATACGATCTTTTTCTTAAGCTGGCCCGTCTGTCTGGAACAGTTTGCCTCAAACACTGCGCCACTCTGATTCTACCTCCTCTTTCAAAGCCGCCCTCAAGACGCACCTGTTTAATAATTATTTCTAAACTGTTTTTCACAGCCCTGCCCATCCCCTCGTTCAACGCTTGTGTGTGCGCGTGTGTGGTTAGTGTTATTGTAAAGCGCCCTGTGCTACCACCTTGTGTGGTAGTGTGGTAGATGGGCGCTCTAGAAATCCTCTTTATTATTATTATTATTATACTGTTCAACCCTGTCATCTTTTAAAACCAAACTGAAAACCTTCCTCTTCTCACAATATTTTTCGCCCCAACTTACCCAGTTTCAGCGACAGTCATAGTCAGTGTGTGTGTGTGTGTGCGCATGCATGTGATGTATAAAACTGATCAGTGTCATGCACATTCGAATTCATTGCGTGTGTTTGTGTGTTTCCATATAATACTTCATGTAAATTGTTTTTGATAGGACTGTACTCTACATGTGTACCTAGAGTATATTTAGGTTACTATGTATTAAATGAGCGCTCAGGGTGTTGATGAGCGCATGATAAATGTACATTATCATTATTATTATTATGAACATGTTGACCGGTATCATTGCCAGAACTGCAGAGATTGTTCACTGAGTCAGTGGTTGTAGTGTTAGTTCTCTGGTCTTGGTGCTTAAAACTGATAGCATTGCTAGTTTTGAGGATCCCATTTTAAAAGCATTTTGTTATTATTGGTATTGTAAAAAACTAGTGTAACTGTCTAAAGGTTGTGAGGTCTGTTGTGAATGGTAGTAGCAAGATTGATTGATTGATGATCGCTTATATAGCGCTATTCTCTGCTCTCTTGAGCAGACTCACTGCGCTCGCATGTAATTCTACATGAGTGACTAGCTTTTTATAGCGCATTTTTTTGAATATCCGCTGAAGTGGTGTACTTACAGTGCTGCCATGGCTGGTGCCACATGAAACTGCTGCCATCTCGGCGCAAGGTCTGTGTACACCATACAACCATGCTCCATGTCACTTCATGCAAAGCCACATATGTAAGGTATGTGCGTGTTTAGCTGTAACCTGCCACCTGCACTTTTGGCAGAATGACCGGGATCTTTTACGTGCTACTGCGATAACACGGGGGTGGAACGGATACCGAAATAAGGGTCAGCACAGAAAGTTGACCCTGGAGAAGAAAATTCTCCCGCCGCTCCTGCAGGGATTCGAACCCGCGACCTTTCAATCACGAATCACGAAGATGTGTTGGTGTGACCTCCAGCTACAGTGCCAGTTGTAAAGATCACTGCAGTTGGTGGCTGTGCTTTGACCCACTTTGAATCATGGTCACATGACTGATTGATGTACAATCAGTTGCCATGGGAAACCACAGATAGTAATATTACCATCAAGTGACTGATTGACAGATTGTGTAATGTAAAATTATGTACTATTACAGTTAGGTTTTAAACAGGCTGTATTCTCATCTGATTCTGATTTGACACAAGCTGTTGATAGCCAGTGGAAGTCGTGTATCATATATATATAACTAATAGGCAGTCCTGCTAAGTCGAGCCTACTACTACAGTACTAGTACTGCCAGTATGTAATAATGTATTTGACCTACTAAACAGAGCCTACACTTTGAACCCAATTAAAAATAGTGGGTATTTTTCTTCTCCTCATCAGTGTCATTATGTCACAAATGATTGTACTACAGCTTGTATTCTTTCCTCCTAGATCCAACTCCAAGTCCAACATAGTAATTGATACTAATCATCTAATGCTGCCAGCATACAGCTTCTTCATGGCTGGTGTCTGTGATTCAGTGGCAACAGTCACCTGTGGCCTTTTCATCAATCAGTGCATGAACTTTGGCATAGCACGCAGCATGGCATCTGTTTGGTGACATGTATGCCAGCATCATGTAGTCATATGACCCTGTGATTTGAAAGTGGATCATACTCATAGCCTTAATGGACCATTCTCAAGGAATATATTATGTATATATCTTTATAGTCATGAGGTGAGATAACCAGGGTAACCAAGATGAAAGCAAGGCACAGGAGTGTGGATGGCACAATCTCTGCATCATTTTCGCACACCACAGCCTCTCTTTTGACTGTATGAGCCACTGTGACCTAGATCATTAAGCAGTGGTCTGTAGGTGCCGGATATAAGGTTTGTTGTGACTGGTGGGGCTTGTGGGGTTGCAGTGGTGTATAGATGCTGGATGTAAGGTTTATTATGACTGGTGGGTCTAGTAGGGTTGCAGTGGTGTATAGATGCTGGATGTAAGGTTTATTTTGACTCGTGGATCTTGTGGGGTTGCAGTGGTGTACAGATGCTGGATGTAAGGTTTGTTGTGACTGGTGGATCTAGTAGGCTTGCAGTGGTGTATAGATGCTGGATGTAAGGTTTGTTGTGACTGGTGGATCTAGTAGGGTTGCAGTGGTGTATAGATGCTGGATGTAAGGTTTGTTGTGACTGGTGGATCTAGTAGGGTTGCAGTGGTTTATAGATGCTGGATGTAAGGTTTGTTGTAACTGGTGGATCTTGTTGGATTGCAGTGGTGTATAGATACTGGATGTAAGGTTTGTTGTGACTGGTGGTCTAGTACTAGTAGGGTTGCAGTGGTCTATAGATACTGGATGTAAGGCTTGTTGTGACTGGTGGATCTTGTGGGGTTGCAGTGGTGTATAGATGCCAGATGTAAGGTTTATTGTGACTAGTGGCTCTTGTACTGTTGTAGGATTGTTGACGTCACTGTTGTAAGTACTGTAGTGGCTAGTTGCAGTCCTGTGATTTTTGGTCAATATATAATATGTCACTGACTGACATTGCCAGTTGTAAGGATTGCTGGGATTGGTTGATTGTTGATGCCACAACCATAATAATTTGTGGTTGGTGGTGGTTTGATGAATGATGTGGTTGTCATTGCCAGTTGTAAGGATTGCTGGGACTGGTTGATTGTTGATGCCACAACCATAATAATTTGTGGTTGGTGGTGGTTTGATGAATGATGTGGTTGTCATTGCCAGTTGTAAGGATTGCTGGGACTGGTTGATTGTTGATGCCACAACCATAATAATTTGTGGTTGGTGGTGGCTTGGTGAATGATGTGATCGTCATTGACAGTTGTAAGGATTGCTGGGATTGGTTGATTGTTGATGCCACAACCATAATAATTTGTGGTTGGTTGTGGCTTGGTGAATGATGTGATCGTCATTGCCAGTTGTGAGGATTGCTGTGGTTGTTTGATTAATGATGTGATTGTTATTGCTTTTTATGTGTGAGTTGACAATGTAATTTTTCTGTAATGGGATGAATAAAATATTCTGTATTCTGATTTTCATTGCTGTGGTTGTTCAATGAATGTGAGTGTAATTGCCAGTTTTAACAGTTCCTGTGTTTAGTTGATTAATGATGTGACTGTCATTGCCAATTGTAAGGATTGCTGTGATTGGTTGATTAAAGGTGTGATTGTCATTGCCAATTGTAAGGATTGCTGTGATTGGTTGATTAATGGTGTGATTGCCATTGCCAGTTGTAAGGATTGCTGTGATTGGTTGATTAATGGTGTGATTGTCATTGCCAATTGTAAGGATTGCAGTGATTGGTTGATTAATTATGTGATTGTCATTGCCAGTTGTAAGGATTGCTGTGATTGGTGGTTGCAGGTGGCCATCAAGATCATTGACAAGAGTCAGCTGGACGAAAGCAACATGAAGAAGATTTACAGGGAGGTCACCATTCTGAAGATGCTCAGCCACCAGCACATTGTCAAGTTATACCAGGTCTGTCACTTTGTCAAATGATGCCAGATCTGTCACATTGTCAAGTTATATCAGGTCTGTCACTTTGTCAAATGATGCCAGATCTGTCACATTGTCAAGTTATAGCAGGTCTCACATTGTCAAGTTATATCAGGTCTGTCACTTTGTCAAATGATGCCAGATCTGTCACATTGTCAAGTTATAGCAGGTCTGTCAGTTTAAAATGTCCTTGGAAAAAAAAAAGGAAAAAAGAAGCTGCAATTTAGGTTTTGTGGTGTGTGTAAGAGGGGAGGGACATTGACATTGCTGTGTTTTTTTAAATTTATTTTTATTTTTATATATTTTAAGAATCACACCTCTTCTTATGACTCACACTAGTCACACTCACATTCACCGCCGGTTTTGTCATGTAGTTAAAATGGCTTTATATCTTATAAAGTTTCAGTGGCCATCTCAGGTTACTTTGTGAATTATTCCACTTTCCAGGCCATTATTCTGTGTGTGTCACTGTCACTGTGTGTGGGTGTGCATGCGCAAATGCCCAGTCTGTGACAATCTTTAAGTAATAAGAGCCTGTAATTTCACTTCAGGTTCAACTGTATTACATCCAGTCATGAATGTAATAATGTAATACAGTGCCTTAAGGAATCAAATGCTTTGTCAGTTTCCCATTTGCCTTTGGGATACAGCTGTGACAT
The DNA here is from genome assembly GCA_018857735.1 of Alviniconcha marisindica. NCBI lineage: Eukaryota > Metazoa > Mollusca > Gastropoda > Provannidae > Alviniconcha > Alviniconcha marisindica. Next base: position 165,879 of record JABMCL010001972.1, on the reverse strand, counting down.
CCTGCTTGGGTTCCAACTCTTCTTCTTTTTTTAGCGTGTTGCCTTCAGATAAAGAGAACTAGAATTAAATTACACAGTTTGCCAGTTAACCTCACGTTTTCAAGACACCTGGTCATATGCACATGCACAAAATATTTAACCCACTCCACCCACCAGCACATGCACATATGTGCATGCATGCACACACACACACATGCTCACACACTCCTCTGCATCCAAGTGTACCCTCACATTGTGCACTTGCCCAAGAGACTATTTTTGGAAGGATTTTTGTTTTGTTTTGCACAAGCACTACCCAAACCTTGGGAGAGTACAGGTTAAAGCTCAATGACTGCATTGTATTGTTAGCATCAATGACTCAGAATGCCAATAAGTACCACAAATGTTTGGTAGAGATGCTAGTACACTGTACTGGTACTTTCAGTACTAGTAGTGTTGTCATTTGTTGTCATACTTCGGGCTAATTTTCCACACTTGAAGTGTAAACATTTTTACCTTGCACTGTTGCAGTTATCATTGTCAGAAACTGATCTCGTTTATAGTGTAACACAACCTCACTTATCTATCTGTGTCACAGATTAAATTCCTCCTGTCTAATATTAGCAATCAGCGCAGAGTATAGAATTGATAGATCATTCTTCCACAGCTATTTTTAGACACTTACTTTGATCATTCAGTGGGCATGGATAACGATAAAGATTGTGTACTTGATATGTAGACTCTAGTCCAGCTTTATTAACTATGCATTTGATTTGATTTTCTCTTATTTTATTTTAAATACAAAATTGGTAAGCAAGCAGTTGTTAGCTTTGTCGATAAGCTGCCGTAGAGTTCTTACTCAAATACTTTACAGTATAAAATTTACTATCTCAGTATAGTGCGTAAAGCTCAGAAAAAACAATTTGAATATTATTGTTCAGTTTGAAAAGCGTTGTTGATGAGTTTGTTGGCGTAAGTTACATTTTCAACAGTGGTCAAGTGTTCCTTGTACTTTGATTAATGTTTAGTGTTCTCATCTGAATAGCAGTATTTTGGGTGTAAACTTATTTGTTATAACAAACTTATTTGTCTGTTAGACTTGTTCAACACCAAGTTGTCTCCTGAGAGGTACTGGCAGGGTTGAGATCCCAGGAGGGGAAACTATAGGGCACCTGTCACCACCAGTATGATATCTGCATTCAGATGGGCAGCGATGAGGACCGTTTTAATATTTCATTAATTGTGAGGGGCAGAGTCACAAGATAACGTCCATAAATCACAACTTTTGAAGAGAAAGGAGAGCTGAAGCAGGGACTCGAACCGACGTTGTACTCTTTCCAGCCCAACGCCTCACCGCTAGGGTGACCCAAACCCTGACAGTTTCAGTTCATAAACCATCAAGCAAACAAAGGGGGTTAATAGCGGGGGCTTAATTGACGTCACGCATGTAACAACTGACACGACAGCAGAGAAGTAGACCTGAATTTCGTACAGCAACTACCACCTGACATGCAATTTCATCTACAAGATATATAAGCAAAACGTGCGAAGGTCACGTCATCCAACAGTTTCTGCTCACAGTTAAAAGGGGTTTACTGGCACATACATGTATCTCAGTTGTTTCAGTGGAACACTGTCTTGCGACTTTGCCCCTCACAATTAGTTAATCATTAAAACGGTTCTCGTCTTTATACCCATCTTTAAGGCACGAGCCATTCTGGCGTTGACAGCATAGCATTAGGCCATAAAGCGGACAGAAAAGTTTTGTAAGTACGTAAGTAAACATGGTGCTTAACGCCCACAGAAACCATAAGGCTTATTGGGGGGGGGGGGGGGGGATGGAGGTAGGGGGAAAGTTTTGTCGGCCTTCTGGTCAGGTATAGTCCCAAACTCCAGGCACTGGTTTACGATTATATCCTTCCTCCAACCACTGCCATAGTTGATTACGTCATAGGTAAACTGTCAGCTAACGAACCGTTTTTCGATGGTGCTCAAACGGCAGTAAGTTTGTGACAGACAGCTCAAATTATATCAGACGTTTCTTTTATATAACTGACCACGTTGCTTACTTACGCCAGCACAAATAAAACCAAAATCGTTTGGATCGAGACGGAGCTTTATTTTTTTGTTTTTTACCCAGGGCGGATGCGTCTCATGTTTACGTGGGTGCTTGGGCGCTAGGTTGCTTCCTCAGTGTTATTAGTACCCAGAATCTTTCGGAGGGCGCTGACCGCGTCGTTGGACAGCTGCGCGGAGATAAAGAGCGCCCCTTCAGTGGCGTAACTAATTCTGGCAGAATTTGGAGGAAGGTGCCGGAAAGCGATGCTCGGACTGTGGTATAGTGCCTATTTCCCCCGCGAGGTCCCAGCTAGTTCTTCTCCGGACACACACTCCGAGCATCGCTTTCCGGCACCTTCCTCCAAACTCTGCCAGATTTGGTTACGCCACTGAAGGGGCACTCTGTATCTCCCGCGCGCTGTCCACCGACGCGCGTAGCCCTCCGAAAGCGTTCTGGACTGTAAGACGGGAAGCCCTGCGCAACACGCAGTAAACATGAGCGCATCTCGGTAAAAAAAAAAAAAAAAAAAAAGGGAAAAAAAGGTCCATCTCGATTCAAACGATTTTGGTTTTATTGAGCTAGCGTAAGCAACATGGTCAGTTATAAAACAAACGTCTGATATCATTTGAGTTGTTTGTAACAAACTTACCGCTGTTCGAGCACCAACAAAAAAATGCTCGTTAGCTGACAGTTTTCTTGACCCTATGGCGTAACTAAATACGGCAGTGGTTGAAGGAAGGATGTCGTAAACCAGTGCTTGGAATTTGCTCCGGACATAGCCCAGACAAGTTTGACGAACGCAGCAAAGACTTCGTCCAGCTTTCCACTGAGCATGCAGTTACGAAACTTTCGAGGATGAGTCGGTGTACATACTTCAGATTTCTGTCCACAAAATCCTCAACCAGGAGTTAATAAATCGGTCAGACTCAGAGTATAGTCACTTCAGCTTCGAGCTGTAACTCCCGTTCAGCAACACTACACTACCCATGGACTTATATATATATATATATATATATATATATATATATATATATATTATATATAGGTCCATGACTATCACTTGGCCACTGAGTGGATGACCGTGTTGCCGACAAACGGTCCATTGTAGCGGTGGGTTGGGATGATAACGGTCTCTATCGGTGTGTGGGGGCAGTAGATAGCCAGGGGGTAAAATTAGCGTTGCCCCCGTTCACGTCTGAAAAGGGGCGCTCGCTCGTCCCGGTGTCGGTGTCGGTGTCAAAAAGTCTGCCCCTCAAACGTGCACAGTACAAAGCTGGATTGTAACTTTTGTGTTGTGTCAGTGTGGCATCAAAAGAGCAGAATTTCCAGTTTCAAAACAAAAACAACTTTCCCCCCCATCCCATTTTCAAAGCAAAACAAATTCAACAGATTTGCACCCCTTCTCCACCCCCGCCCCCCTCAACCAACAACGGCAGCAGCTGTCAGTTGTCTATTTGCAAACAGGCAGGGATGGCACAGGAAGTAAGCGTTTTCTCTCTGCATCAGTGTATTTAATGCATTATACAGACTGTAGTGTTGAATAAGCTGTTTGTATCCGTCTGACCCCGTACAGACCAGCTTGGTTTATATGAGATCATAGATCCACAATCATGACCGGCCCCCCCCCCCCCTCCTCCTCGCTCTCCTCCTCCTTCTCTCTCAAGGTTTGTGTGTGTGTTTTTTTAAATGTTTCATGCATACATTTTTTTCAGTTATTCCCCTATGCCATATATAATTATATAAATGATGCCTTGTTTTTTGTTTGTTTTGTGTGTGTGTGTGTGTGTTGTTTTACTTTTTTATATTATTATTCATCAGCAGCCTAGCAAGGACAAGTTGTTAGGTTTTGACTGAACCTAAACTACATTCCTTGTAAAATAAAGTTTTCGGGGTTTGGTCCCCCCCCTTTCCCCCTAAAGGTTAAAAAGCCAAAGTAAAATCCTTGGAAAACGAAGTTTCCGAGTTTCTCTCTCTCTCTCTCTGTCTCTGTTAGGTCGAACTGAACCTAAACTACGTGGAAAATAAAGTTTTCGAGTTTGGTCTCGGTCGCAACTATCCTTGAATATTGAATTTTCGGTTGACCCCCCTGCTTTTTATATTTTATATATATATATATATATATATATATAATGTCTTTCAGACCACTGAGCGTCTGGTCACGGGTTCCACAATCGTCAAGACTTTCGGCCCATAAAGAGTCACAACACTGCCGCGGGCTCTCAGCTTTTGCTGTCGCCTGGACCCCCGAGATAAAGCCCGCACTGTCTTGTTGGTGTCGACCGACGACAGCACAGCGTTGAGCATTGTCAGCTGGGACTAGGGGGACAAGTGCTTCCGTGACACTGTCCTGGCTCAGCAGGGGGGCGGGCGGTTGGCAACGTTATGAACAGTTACACACAAATACCAGTGACGCTGTGTCGGGCTAGCCCGCGAGGGCGAGTGACGTCACCTCGGGCTGTGTATATATATATATAATACGTACGTACGTGATAATGTGTTATATCCTTCCTGGAACCCCTACCGTTGCCGTCACTGTCAGTGTCACTCCTTCGCGCATCGCGGCTAGGCCATAGTCATAGAGCGTCCGCTCCCCGAGGTCGACAGGTCGCCGTTAGGTAGTGAGGTTAGTTTGTAATTGGTTTGCTGACGTCCTCTTCGTCAGCCGTACAGGGTCAGTTCAGGACAGGCCGCTGCTGGGAGTTTCTACTTGATGAGAGCTGAAGAAATAGCGTCGGCGCGCTCAGTCGATGATGTACCGGAGTTTTCTCTCCGCTCCTCCCGGCCCCCGCCCCACCTCCACCACCTCCTTCTCCCCCTTTGCCCATTTCCAGCCGCCGCTCCCACAACACACACAACACACACACACACACACACACACACACACACACGAGAGGCGTAGTGAATACCCCCCTCCCCTTCCTTCCTAGTCACACCTCTGTTCAGTTTCCTACAGAAAATCGTTTTTGTTGTTGTTATATGTGTGTGTGTGAGGGGGGAGAGAGAGATAGAGAGAGACGGACGTTTCATAATTATGCTCCTCCATTTACGTAATGGTATGTGTTTAATCTTCGGCGAAAATCATTACGGCTTTTAGAATCCACACTGTACGCACCCAACCTCTATTCTTCAGCTTTGAGAAACTTGACCCGCCCCCCACACCCCACCCCCAACTCACACGCACACATGACATTTATTAAGAGATGAGCGTAAATGTTCTCTCTCTCTTCGCGCCCGCCCCCGCCCCATGTTTTCTGCTTGAAGGCGGAACGTATGTGTTGTTGGGTTTTTGGTTGTGTGTGTGGGGGGGGGGGGGGGGGGGTCGCCCCTCTCATGTATTGTTAATACTACAGATGTCCGTCCCCGTTTTGACTGTGATTTTGCTAGATCAGGTTTTCTGCTTAAGAATAAACGTGTGTTGTTGTTGTTGTTTTTGGGGGGTGAGGTTCTCTTGTGTATTGTAATGCTACAGCTGACAATCCCCGTTTTGACTGTGATTTTGCTTGCCGCAGACGATCATTCAGATTACCGTGCAGGTGGTAACTTGCTGCCTTTCTTTGCCTCTGTTTTCCCCAGGTGATGGAGACGAAGAACATGCTCTACCTCGTCTCCGAGTACGCGCCGAACGGAGAAATCTTCGGTAAGTGTGCGTCATTTCTTGCGTCATCGCCCGCGCCGGTGACCCTAAAATCCAACTTCTGAAGAGAAAGGAGAGCTGAGCTAAGCGAATTCGATTCGAACCGAGGTCCCTCTGCTTACCTGCCTTAGGCTCACAGGTTTCTGCGGACGCATCGCCCCGATATAACCGTACTGGTTGACTGGGCGTGAAACAGCGAGTGAGTTACTCAAGTTCGGTGGACGCTGAGCCCCATGAAAAACACTTTCGACCCGGGGGTCACGCAGCGAGTGGACACAGGACTCGCGCGCCGTCCGAACGGAGAAATAATTATTTGGGGGAAGTGTGCGTCGTTGTTTCGGTGTCACTGCGTGCTGGGGCTGTTATTTTGCACTCCCTCAGCAGTCTCTTGTCTCTCTCTCTCTCTCTCCGGTACTGGCTCGCAACCCCCCCCCCCCCACCCCCCCCACGCACTCCTCCTCCACCCCCCCCCCACGTCCCACACCCGCCTCGCACGGTCTCCTTCGGCGGCACTCTTGATTGTTTGACCTTCTTACACCAGAACTGCTCGGTGGAGACGACGCAAGCGAGAGCCTCCGTCATTTCCTGTGGGATGTGCAAGATCAATCGCTCGACTGCTTTGTTTGCTTACCAGTTACGCTGGCTTGTTTTTCCCCGTGTTCTGGGGGGGGGGGGCCCGAGGAGTTCGCGGGTGACTCGGGCTGTGACAGCCCTGCCCCCTGACCTCTTCGTCCTGGTCGCGGGTGACTCGGGCTGTGACAGCCCTGCCCCCTGACCTCTTCGTCCTGGTCGTCGTCGTCGTCCTTCTTCTTCGTCCTTCCCTTTTTCGGATTACGTTTCCTTTCACAGTAAAGACGTAACGCGCGCACGCGCGCACACACACACACACACACACACACACACACACACACTGGTTCTGTGTGTCTGTCTCTCTGTTTCCTCTCTCTCTCTCTCTCTCTCTCTCTCTCTCTCTCTCTCTCTCTCTCCTCTGCACTCCTCCCCTCTCTCTCACTCTCACTCACACACACACACACACACACACACACACACACACACACACACACACACACAGAGAGTCTCACTGGCTGTGGCTTTTGTGTCTGCCTCTCTCTCACCCCCCTCCGCGCGCTCACACCCACGTACACACGCTATTACCAAAATCATTATGAAGCAACGTTTCATTTAAAACGAACAGTCTACACACTAGCAGGTGCTGTGAGCCGGTTTCGGCCTAGCGGTAAGGCGTTAGGCTGGTAAGCGGAAGGACCTCGGTTCGATACCGCTTCGGCTCTCCTTTCTCTTCAAACAGGTTGTGGTTTGTGGACACTGTCTTGTGACTTTGTCCATCCTTCCTACTGAAACATTAAAATGGCTCTCATCGCTGCCCATCTTAATGCAGGAATCATTCTGGTGGTGACAGTCGGTGTAGCGATAGGTATATAATCTCCCTCTTCCGCCCACCTCGGCCATACCCCCTTCCGCCCTTCCCCCCTTCTCCCCGTCCCTAATAAGCCTTATGGTTTCTGTGGACGTTAAGCACCATGTTTACTTACTTCCACCTCCATACCCCTTCCCCCCTCCCCGTCCCTAATAAGCCTTATGGTTTCTGTGGACGTTAAGCACCATGTTTACTTACTTCCACCTCCATACCCCCTTCCCCCCTTCTCCCCGTCCCTAATAAGCCTTATGGTTTACTTACTTCCACCTCCATACCCCCTTTCGCCCCTTCTCCCCGTCCCTATGGTTTCTGTGGATGTTAAGCACCGTGTTTACTTACTTACTAGCAGGTGTTTGGTAACCTGTAGTTTTTGCACGCGTACAGTATACACAGGCACGTTAATCTGGTTGCTTTTGTATCGCGCGCTTCGGGCTCATGTTAGGTTGTAAGCGCCTTACAGCTACTCTTTTCACATCACATTACACTAGCTGTAGACGTACGTGTATTTTGTGTTTGATTCAAGCCGACCACACGCTGCGACCGTTGGCTTGCTCTGTTTTCGCTAGAGAGGGGGGGGGGGGGGGGGGGGGGGGGGGGGGGGGGGGGGGGGGTCCTGCGTGGCTACTCAGTCACTCGGTTCCTCGTTGCAGACGACATGTGATCACGTTTTCATCATGTTGCAAAAAGGCTCAGATTCGTACCCGGAAAAATGGACTTCGATCAAAAGAAGCCAGGAGGGTGGGGGTGACTTGGATCAAAATTAGCAAGGAAAGGAGAGAGAGAGAGAAGCCAGGAGGGTGGGGGTGACTTGGATCAAAATTAGCAAGGAAAGGAGAGAGAGGGGGAGAGAGAGAGAGAGAATAATTGGATTATAGCGTCCTCTAAACAGAGAGAGAAATAATGCAAAACAGAACAGCAACGGATTCTCTAGACGGATTCTCAGTCAGTGAAATGAGTTTTGTGTTTCTAATCCAGAAATAGTAAACTGTCACAGTTTACTATTTCTGGATCTGTCAAATCTCACATAACTGTAGCGACTTCATTTTCCAAAGTTTCGGATTCACGCCCTTAAAATGACATGTATCAGCAGTGTCATTTTTCAGAGCTGCGGAGAACAAAAACAGACGAGGAAAGAGAGAAGAAGGTATTAGCGGAATCTGCTTTGTACGCCGGCCCACAGAGAGTGAAACAAAATCACTCCTTGTGTCGGGAAACCCACGGTCTAGATTTCTTCCGTCACAAGAGAGTCTGGATTTAGAAACGAACTTT
>JABMCL010001972.1:152500-155000 GCA_018857735.1 Alviniconcha marisindica | reverse complement strand
GCTGTCTGGAGCGTGATTTGTCTGCATGTCTGTCTCTCTCTCCTGCCGTTTCAGACTACATCGCCCGTCACGGTCGGATGAGCGAGGTGGAGGCTCGCCGCAAGTTCTGGCAGATCCTGTCAGCCGTGGAGTACTGCCACGAGCGTCGCGTGGTGCACCGAGATCTCAAGGTCAGTGTGACTGTGTGTGTGTGTGTGTGTGTGTGTGTGTGTGTGTGTGTGTGTGTGTGTGTGTGTGTGTGTGTGTCTCTCTCTCTCTCTCTCTGTATGTGTGTGTGTGAGTGTGTGTGTGTCTCTCTCTCTGTATGTTTGTGTGTGTGTGTGTGTGTGTCTCTCTCTCTCTCTCTCTCTCTCTCTCTCTCTCTCTCTCTCTCTCTCTCTCTCTCTCTCTCTCTCTCTCTCTCTCAAGCTGATTAGTGCTTAAATCTTTATCATTGTGTAATAAAGTATTTTCTCTCTCTCTCTCTCTCTCTCTCTCTCTCTCTCTCTCTCTCTCTCTCTCTCTCTCTCTCTGTCTGTGTGTGTATTGTGCGTGTGTATGTTAATTAGAGTTTAATGTCACATAATGTACAGACAGGAGACACATTTCCGTGTATGATTTTAGCATGGACAATAACCAACCTTATCTTACCTTCCCTTACCTTACCTTACAATATTTTACCTCAGCTGCTTATCATATCTTTATCTTATCTTAACTGTGGCACGGTCCCGTGTCCTTATTTTATTTTACCTTTCTTATCATATCTTGTCTTTGTCTTAACTATGGCGCGGCCCCATGTCCTTCTTTTCTTATTTTCCCTTATCTTCTTATATCTGATCTTTTTCTTATCTTAACTGTGGCACGGCCCCGTGTCCTTATCTTATTTTACCTTATCTTCTTATCTTATCTTTATCTTTATCCTATCTTATTTTAACTGTGGCGCGGCCTCGTGTCCTTCTTTTCTTATTTTACCATAACTTCTTATCATATCTTTGTCTTGTCTTATTTGTGGCACAGCCCCGTGTCCTTATCTTCTTATTTTACCTTATCTTCTTATCATACCTTAATTTTGGCACGGCTGCCTGTCCATTTTTTCTTATTTGACCTAATCTTACCATATCTTATCTTTATCTTTATCCTGTCTTACCTTAACTGTGGCACGGCCCCGTGTCCTTCTTTTCATATTTGACCGTATCTTCTTATCTTTAGTCTAATGGTGACACGGCCCTGTGTCCTTCTTTTCTTATTTGACAGTATCTTCTTATCTTATCTTCATCCTAACTGTGGCACGGCCCCGTGTCCTTCTTTTCTTATTTGACCGTATCTTCCTATCTTTATCCTAACTGTGGCATGGCCCCGTGTCCTTTCTGTTCTTATTTGACCGTATCTTCTTATCTTAACTTCATCCTAACTGTGGCACGGCCCCGTGTCCTTCTTTTCTTATTTGACCGTATCAACTTATCATATCTTATCTTTATCCTGTCTTTATCCTAACTGTGGCACGGCCCCGTGTCCTTCTTTTCTTATTTGACCGTATCTTCCTATCTTTATCCTAACTGTGGCATGGCCCCGTGTCCTTTCTGTTCTTATTTGACCGTATCTTCTTATCTTTATTCTATCTTTATCCTAATTGTGGCATGGCCCCGTGTCCTTTCTGTTCTTATTTGACCGTATCTTCTTATCTTTATCCTATCTTTATCCTAACTGTGGCATGGCCCCGTGTCCTTTCTGTTCTTATTTGACCGTATCTTCTTATCTTTATCCTATCTTTATCCTAACTGTGACACGGCCCCGTGTCCCTCAGCTGCCGGCGCGTCACTTGTACTGCCAGCCGTGGCGGACCAGTTCAACAGCCCTTCTCCTCCCTCCACACACACACACACACACACACAGGGAGGGAGGGAGGGAAGGGGAGAGAGGGAGAGGAGAAGAGAAGATAATACTTTATTACACAGTGATAAAGATTTAAGCACAAATCGGCGCGCGCGCGAGAGAGAGAGAGAGAGAGAGGGAGAGAGAGACAGACAGACAGACAGACAGACAGACACACACACACACACACACACACACACTCAACACAACACAACACAACACAACACAACAGACACACACCACACACACACACACACACACACTACACCACAACACAACACAACACAACAAACACACACACACACACACACACACACACACACACACAACTTAACACAACACAACACAACACACACACAAACACAACGCAACACAACACAACACACACACACACAACACAACACACAACACAACACAACACAACACAACACAACAACACAACACAAACACAAACACAAACACAAACACAACACAAACACAAACACAACACAACACAACACAACACACACACACACACACACACAGGTGAGGAAGGTGATTGCGCAGAGTGCAGATCAGGCCCCAGTCGAACCAGTAAGGAAACGAGATGCTGCAGCACCCAGTTTACGAGGGTGACGTGGAAAGGCATAACCCCCCCCCCCCCCCCCCC
>JABMCL010001972.1:67500-147500 GCA_018857735.1 Alviniconcha marisindica | reverse complement strand
ACGCACGCACCCACCGACACACACACAACTCTCTCTCTCTCTCTCTCTCTCTCTCGCTCTTTTCTCTCTCCTCTCTCTCTCTCTCTCTCTCTCTCTCTCCCACCCCCCCACACACACACACACACACACACACACACACACACACACACACACCACAGAGGTCGCAGAGTTCAAGCTAAGATGGTGTCGGAACCCTCGGACGGAAAGTCATTATACGCAACATGCCCCTTCCCCTTCTTTTAGAAGTTTCGCCAGCGCTGCCTCGGAAACGGTTCCAATGTTGTCGGTCCGACTGATGCAACTATGGCGCTTTCTCGTAGATCACCGAGCACACACACACACACACACACACACACACACACACACACACACACACACACACACACACACACACACACACACATTATCTACCCCCTCCCCTTCCAAAGCGGTTTCAATGTTGTCGGTCCGACTGATAAAACTATGGCGCTTTCTCGTAGATCACCGAGCAGTCAGACCCCCACCACACACACCCTACTACCCCCTCCCCAACCATTCCCCCTTCCCTTTCCCCGCCCCCGCCCCCGCCTCCACCTACCCACCCACCCGAACTCTCTCCACCGTCTTCACCGCCCCCCACAGCAAAAGCAGTGAGTTCTTGCCCACAGCGTTGGGATGAAGCCTTCACCCCTAGGCTCTCCCGCACCCGGTACACGGACCAGCAGGGGGTGGGGGGTGGGGAGGGGTGGGGAAGGGACTGAGCGTTTTGTCGGATGGGGAGGAATTAGCTCACGTGGGCTAAATGCGGAACGGCTTGAGCTATATATATATATATATATATATATATATATATATATATATATATATATATATATCTAGCACCGCGGTCTGGCGTGGGACTGAACTGTGGCTACGGTTGCGCAAAACATTGCCTGCCTGCCTCGACTTCATCATCATCCACGGCCTGGACTCTCTCTCTCTGTTTGTCTCGGTCTGTCTGTCCCTCTGTCTGTCTCTCGCTCTCTTTCTCTCTCCCGCCCTCTGTCTGTCTGTCCCTCTCTCTGTCTCTCGCTCTCTTTCTCTCTCCCGCCCTCTGTCTGTCTGTCCCTCTGTCTGTCTCTCGCTCTCTTTCTCTCTCCCGCCCTCTGTCTGTCTGTCCCTCTGTCTGTCTCTCGCTCTCTTTCTCTCTCCCGCCCTCTGTCTGTCTGTCTCTCTGTCTGTCTCTCGCCTCTTTCTTCTCCCGTCTGTCTGTGTCTCTCTTTGTCTCCCCCCCCCCCCACCCTCCCCCCCCCCCGCCCCCGCTTCAAAGGCAAGATGTGCTCGTCAATTCCTTTAGTTTGAATTTCAGGAGCGCATTCGTAACTATTTTTCACACACACACACACACACACACACACACACACACACACACATACGCACGCACCCAGAGACAGCGAGTGAACGCCTTGTCACTATTTGTCACCAGGTGGTAACAAAACGTGCAGGCAGTGCATCAAATTTGACACGCCTTGTTACCTTGGTGACAAAACATGCCGCAACAGACAGACCGACCCCATGCGGCGTCAGTCGCCGGGCGTTGCGTTGTTCGGGTGGCAGCGTGCCGTTTTTACAAGCTCTCGGGGGGTAGCCGCGCAGTCCCGCGGACGCAAGCCAAGGCAGAAGCCAACTTTTGCCTGGGCATAAAAGAAACGAGCGCCTCTTGTAACTTTAATGCGTGCCGCTTTGTTTGCATGTCACGGCCTTGCTGTCGGGCACACACACGCCATGGAGGTGCGCGACTGCATCGTGCATTGAAGCGGACAGAAGTGGCCCGTTTTAGTGGCGGTTCGAGTGTGCTGTGTTCACGGAGAAGGAAGTGCGTCTTTTTCAGCCCTCCTTGCAGGCTCCTTTTCTCTTAAATCTTCGCGCATGCACGGTGGACTGCTGTACGCGATTTACCGGAAGTAGGGGGAACGCGTCAGCTGGGTTGCTGGCCGAGCGCATAGCTGTATCAATCCCTTGATACTAGTAGGAGTGAAAACTGCCTCGCATTTCACGGCGAAAAAGATCACTGCCGTGTCGAATAAAAGCCAGGAATTTCGCGGAACGTCTGTCTTTTAGTTTCAGTAACAAGGCAAAATATTGCAATTGGCGCTGACTTGAGAAAGATCCCCAATCTGTTGAGATTGAAGTTTTTTCTTCTTTTTTTCTTTCTCTCTGTCTCTTTCTCTCTGTCTCTCTCTCACTGTCTCTCTCACTGTCTGTGTGTGTGTGTGTGTGTGTGTCTGTGTCTCTCTCTCTTCTCTGTCTCTCTCTCTCTCTCTCTCTCTCTCTCTCTCTCTCTCTCTCTCTCTTCTACACACACACACACACACACACACACACACACACACACACACACACACACACACATGTAGACTGTATGTGTGTAAAACTAAATTAGGATGGATGTGTAACCTCAAACACACACACACATGTTCACAGGTTTCCGTGCATGCACCCACACACAGGGAATTTATAGTTCATGTTCAGCGACTCAAAGGGCTTTGTCATTTAATTCAACAAAAGCATAGAATGCATAAATACTCACACAAAAATCAATTGCATCATAATACATCACTACACATACTTAGTCATACAAAGCAGAGTGAAACAGACACACCCTGAAACACTTACTCCCCCCCCCCCCCACACACACAGGCAGATTGCATGCCCTTGTCCCCTTGAATCACAAGTGTGGATAGCACCCCCCTCCACTGACCCGGCCCACCCAGAAAAAAATAATGACAACGGCCAGTCAGGTGTTGGAGCTTCTTTCTTAGTAAATGGATTGAATGAACCAGAAATTTTACTAAGTCTGTGGGCATCCAGACTGATTCAGTCCAGTCAGATCTCAATACGCACAAAGTCAGTGTCAGCATGTTCCCCCTTATGTCTGCTTTGGAGGAGTTGTAGCACTTAGCAGTCGACTCTGATTGGTTGTCGCTGTGCGACAGCGAGAAAGGTAAAAGGGGTCTATTAGCTGCGTTGTATTTGTAGATGGTTTTGATCAGCCTTGAATGTAACCTGGGAGAAAAGACGTCCCTGTGCAGTGGTCAGAGGTACACAGACACACACAGACAGGTGCGTGCACACATGCACACACACACACACACACACACACACACACACACACACACACACACACATGCACACACTCACACACACTTGCATACATGCATACACTGTTATCATTGCTGTTCGGTACTGCCCCTTGACATTTGCCCACCTGTTTGTACCCTGACTGCACCGAGGTGAATGTTGCAGCTCACTCAGTCTGGCACATTGGCTAACCTTCAGCAGTCTTTTGTTTAGCAAATCAGTCTGATGTGAGGGTTACAAGACAAAGCCCAGGGTTTGTTTCTGACCAGGATCAAAGGTGGACCCCACAACTGAGTGAAAGTACCTCTGAAACTGAAAGGAGAATCAGCATTCTTCCCTGTACTATGGGAGTAGGCCAGGTTCTGCGTCTTTTCGTGCTTTGCCCACTGCCGGGAGAAATTCTGCCATTCTAATTTTTTGCCGTCCTGGCTCATTCAGCCTCATTTTTGTCCGGTCCTCTTCCATTGTGAAATGGCTTGTAATGTCGTGAGTGGTGAATGAGGCTTCTGCTTGTGATTTGATCAATTGTGTTTCACCCCATTGTGGCCTTTGTGGTTGACTGGGCATGATAATGTCAGGTATCAGTCAATGTTCCACCCTCAAAGATTTGAGTGCAGCTGCCCGAGTAGCAGGTAACACAATGCTTGTGGAATGTATGCACAGGTGTGGGTAACGTTTACACGTGCTACCATTTCACCCAACTCTGAGTAAACCTTGGGGTTTTACTTTTAGCTGAGGAACCTGGTATGTACCTGGTGTGGGGAAACATTTACATACGCAACCTTCTCACCCAACATTGAGTTAACCTCAGGTTTTTATCTTGGGAACCTTGTATGCACAGGTGGGGGAAACATTTACATGTGCTACCTTCTCACCTGGCACTGGGTTTTAGCTTAGGAATGTGGGAAACATTTAGTAAGTGATTTACATACCCTGCCTTCCAACCCAACACTGAGTAAACTGTAGGGTTTTAGCTTAGGAACCTGATGTGCACAGGTGTGGGAAAACATTTACATACACTACCTTCTCACCCAAAACTGAGTAAATCTCAGGGTTTTAGCACAGGAACCTGGTATGCACAGGTGTTGGGAAACATAATTACAAATGTTACCTTGTCACACTGAGTTGAGTAAACCTAAGGGTTTTACTTTTAGCCTAGGAACCTGCCTTGTACAGGTGTGGGGAAACAGTTACATATATATGCTACCTTCCTCACCCAACACTGAGTAAACCTCAGGGTTTTAGCTTAAGGACCTGGTATATGTACAGGTGTGAGGAAACACAAACGCTACTTTCTTACCTACCATCACTAAACCTCAGGGTTTTAGCTTAGGGGCCTGGTATACGTACAGGTGTGAGGAAACACAAAAGCTACTTTCTTACCTACCATCAGTAAACCTCGGGGTTTTAGCTTAGGGACCTGGTATACGTACAGGTGTGAGGAAACACAGAAGCTACTTTCTTACCTACCATCAGTAAACCTCAGGGTTTTAGCTTAGAGACCTGGTATATGTACAGGTGTGGGGAAACACAAACATTACTTTCTTACCTACCATCAGTAAACCTCAGGGTTTTAGCTTAGAGACCTGGTATATGTACAGGTGTGGGGAAACACAAACATTACTTTCTTACCTACCATCAGTAAACCTCAGGGTTTTAGCTTAGAGACCTGGTATATGTACAGGTGTGAGGAAACACAAATGCTACTTTCTTACCTACCATCAGTAAACCTCAGGTTTTAGCTTAGGGACCTGGTATATGTACAGGTGTGAGGAAAGACAAATGCTAGTTTCTTACCTACCATCAGCAAACCTGAGGGTTTTAGCTTAGGGACCTGGTATATGTACAGGTGTGAGGAAACACAAACGCTACTTTCTTACCTACCATCAGTAAACCTCAGGGTTTTAGCTTAGGGACCTGGTATATGTACAGGTGTGAGGAAAGACAAATGCTAGTTTCTTACCTACCATCAGCAAACCTCAGGGTTTTAGCTTAGGGACCTGGTATATGTACAGGTGTGAGGAAACACAAACGCTACTTTCTTACCTACCATCAGTAAACCTCAGGGTTTTAGCTTAGGGACCTGGTATATGTACAGGTGTGAGGAAACACAAATGCTACTTTCTTACCTATCATCAGTAAACCTCAGGGTTTTAGCTTAGGGACCTGGTATATGTACAGGTATGAGGAAAGACAAATGCTAGTTTCTTACCTACCGTCAGCAAACCTCAGGATCTTAGCTGAGGAAGGCCAACAAACAAACAAACAAATGATCTGCTTGCCTTTAGTGTAGTTTTGCCAGGATGGATGATGCTGGGATGCTTGAATGCTTGTATGCAAGTGTTACAGGGAGTGTTCACCTGCATTCAACAATGTAATCTTTGTTTTGTCATATATATATATATATATATATATATATATATATATATATATACACACACATATTCGACAGCAAAACGAGGCTCTCTTTATGGCGTAATTTGTCATTCTAATTGTGTGTTCTAGGAATCTAGCCGACCAGGCAGGCCTTGACAAAGCCCTCCCATGGGCAAAAATTAGGAATAAAAGTTATTCAGACCAGGACATGTTTGGACTGTTGTTATACATTCGCTACATTATATATGACTACGAGAAAAGTGTAGGTCCGCTTGAACTGAACACACAAAAGGATAAAACTCCCATCCATCCATGCTACCCCTGCTTCCTGTTGTAAACCCACAGCTCTGATCTTGCTGTCGGCTGAAAGCGAAGAGATGTCTGTTAATAGGGCAGCATCTGTTCACATAACACCTGACCCTTGAAAATGTATCACTGGCAGGAGCTGCCACAAGTATCATTTTTTGTCGCGTTAAAGTTTTGTCGTGACACAGGTGTTCGTCGCGACAAACGTGTGTCACGACAAAGTATGTCATTTGTTGCAACAAAAGTATGCTTGTTGCAACAAAACTTTTCTTGCTACAAAATTGTGTTTGTCGTGACAAATATTTGTTGCGACAAACATGTGTTTGTCACCATAAAAGTTTTGTTTCGATGAGCATACTTTTGTCACCACAAAGACATGTTTTGCTATGACAAACATGTGTTTGTCGCGACAAAAGCATACTTGTCATGACAAAACTTTTGTTGCCACAAAATTATTTGTCATGACAAATATTTTGTTGTGACAAACATAATTTTTTCGCGACAAAATCTTTGTCACGACAAGCATACTTCTGTTGTGACGAAAAATGTGTTTTGTCGTGACAAACAAAAAATGTTTGTTGCAACAACAAAAAATGTTGCAACAAAAATATTTGTGACTGATAAAAAGGACTTTGTGCATGCATGTGTGACTTAGTTTTGTGGATGGATTCCTAGATGCCACTTTTATGGACAAGTTCTCCAGCAGCAAATTTACAGTCATGCCAGTGTCTGAAGAACGAATCAGCTGTTGGATCTGAATAACACCCAATAAAAATAAACCAGTAATAGACTAACATTTATCCAGGAGAAGCACACACCTGCCCCATTTTCTTGGCAAAAGGAAGTGGATATATGCATACATTTGTCAATCAAACCCAGTGGAATGCAGTGGAGCATTGTTCTCTCCAGTGTCGGACCCCCACCCCCACGGGTGAGGTTGTGAAAGGATCAAGCCCTTTGCAGTGAAGTTGCACAGGCATCGCCTTCGTAGTCCACGAGTCTCTGTGTGCTCACCTCACTAGCACCACCCATTTTCCCTTTCAGTATTCTTCCTTTGAACTGGCTGTCCTGTCTGTCCACCTTCATCAGCACTGTCTACAACTCATCTGCCTGTACTAGAAAGATAATTTACTGGGTGAAGTGCTGTAGTGTGTTTATGTGATTAATAGGGTTCACTGTGCCCTTTGTGTGTGTGTGTGAGAGTGTGTGTGTGCATGTGCATGTGTGTGTGCGTACGCACGTGACGTGTGTGTGTGTGTGTGTGTGTGTGTGTGTGTGTGCATGCACGTGTGTGTGCGCTTAGAATAGTCTCTGTGGACAAGATTTTTGCGCTTTATTTATAAATACTTTAATTGCTATTGTATTAAATAATCGTTTGTCTTTTTTTCCCTGTGTGTGTTCCAGGCAGAGAATCTCCTGCTCGATGCCAACATGAACATCAAAATCGCGGACTTTGGCTTCGGCAATTTCTTCAAGGAAGGGGAGCAACTGGCCACGTGGTGTGGCAGTCCCCCTTACGCTGCCCCGGAAGTGTTTGAGGGCAAGAAGTACACCGGCCCCCAGGTGGATATATGGGTAAGTCACCTGCTGCCTTTCTCTTGCTGGTGCTGTGTTCAGGTAGGGGGTGTTGGGAGGGGTGCATTTAGGGGTAGGTTGCCTGCTGCCTTTTTCTGGCTGTTGTGTTTTTGGGGTTGGGGGTGCTGGGAGGGGTGCAGTTATGGGTAGGTCACCTGCTGTTGTGTTGTGGTAGAGGGTGCAATTAGGGGTAGGTCACCTGCTGCCTTTCTCTTGCTGGTAGTGGGTTGGGGTAGGGGGTGCAGTCAGGGGTAGGTCACTGCTGCCTTTCTCTTGCTGGTGGTTTTGGGGGTGCTGGGAGTGGTGCATTTAGGGGTAGGTCACCTGCTGCTGCGTTGTGGTAGGGGGTGCAGTTAGGGGTAGGTCACCTGCTGCTGCTGTGTTTTGGGGGTGGGGGTGCTGGTAGGGGGTGCAGTTAGGGGTAGGTCACCTGCTGCTGTGTTGTGGTGAGGGGGTGCAGTTAGGGGTAAGTCACCTGCTGCCTTTCTCTGGCTGGTGCTGTGTTTTGGGGGTTGGGGGTGCTGGGAGGGGTGCAGTTATGGGTAGGTCGGCCTGCAGCTGTGTTGTGGTAGGGGGTGCAGTTAGGGGTAGGTCGCCTGCTGTCTTTTTTTGGCGTTGGTCACTGCTGCCTTTCTCTTGCGGTGGGGGTAGGGGGTGCTGGGAGGGGTGCAGTTATGGGTAGGTCACCTGCTGCCTTTCTCTTGCTGGTGGTGGGTTTGGGAGGGGTGCAGTATGGGTAGGTCGGTGGTGGTAGGGTGCAGTAGGGTAGGTCACCTGCTGCCTTTCTCTTGCTGGTAGTGGGTTTGGGGTAGGGGGTGCAGTCATGGGTAGGTCACTGCTGCCTTTCTCTTGCTGGTGGTGGGTTTGGGTAGGGGGTGCTGGGAGGGGTGCATTTATGGGTAGGTCATTTGCTGCTTTGGGGTTGGGTCTGGTGTGTTTTCAGAGGGGTGAGTATGGTAGGTCACTGCTGCCTTTCTCTTGCTGGTGGTGGGTTTTTGAGTAGGGGTAGTCATTGAGTTGGTTGTGCAGTTGTGGTTTTAAAAGGCAGAGTTGGGTGTAGTGTTGTAAATGCTGGGTTGGTTTGCAGATTGGGTAGTACTTGATTTGTTTTGTTTTTGCAGGCTGGGTGCAGTACTATGTGTTGGTTGGTTTTTGCAGTCTGGGTGTAGTTTGTGCATGTTGGTTGGTTTTTGCAGAGCCTGGGTGTAGTATTATAAATTTGTTTTGCTTTTGCAGAGCTTGGGTGTAGTATTATAAATTTGTTTTGTTTTTGCAGAGTCTGGATGCAATACTGTGCATGTTGGTTGGTTTTTGCAGTCTGAGTGTAGTATTGTGCATATTGGTTGGTTTTTGCAGAGTCTGGGTGTAGTATTATAAATTTGTTTTGTTTTTGCAGAGTCTGGGTGTAGTATTATGCATGTTCTTTTGTTTTTGCAGAGTCTGGGTGTAGTATTATGCATGTTCTTTTGTTTTTGCAGAGTCTGGGTGTAGTATTATGCATGTTGTTTTGTTTTTGGAGAGTCTGGATGATATGTGCATGTTGGTTGGTTTTTGCAGTCTGAGTGTAGTATTGTGCATGTTTTTTGTTTTTGCAGAGTCTGGGTGTAGTATTATAAATTTGTTTTGTTTTTGCAGAGTCTGGGTGTAGTATTATGCATGTTCTTTTTTTTTTGCAGAGTCTGGGTGTAGTATTATGCATGTTGTTTTGTTTTGGGAGAGTCTGGATATGATGTGCATGTTGGCTAGTATTGCAGTTTGAGTGTAGTATTGTGCATGTTATTTTGTTTTTGCAGAGTCTGGGTGTAGTGTTATAAATTTGTTTTGTTTTTGCAGAGTCTGGGTGTAGTGTTATACGTTCTGGTGTGCGGCGCTCTACCTTTTGATGGCCCCACGCTTCAGGAATTGAGGGATCGTGTGGTGTCAGGCAGGTTCAGAATACCTTACTTCATGTCGACAGGTGAGGATGAGTGCTACGCTATCATTTATGGGTGCACGTGAGAATGATTATTACTTTATGTCTGCAGGTGAGAGTGAGTGTTTCTTTCAGCCGCAGTTGTTGCGTAGCAAATTCAGGCCGCTCTTAATTGAAATGCACAGCTGTCAGGATGTGTGCGCGAGAAAACAAACTGTGTGCTTACGGTTGCTCGCTTCTGCTGTGAGTGTGATACAAGTTATGGATTAGTCCAGGCATTTGACGACAAAGAGATGTGCAGTTGTCTGTATGTACTGTTTTGAGGCCTTGACACAGTACAGTTAACAGTATGAGATGGGGGTTGGGGTTGGAGTTATGTACACAGTTCAGTCAAATCTGTGTACATCTCTTTGTGTGCATGGTCATGGATGTATTAACTGTGTAATATGAGTATGTATGTATGTATATGAGTTATAACTTATATACACAGTCAGTAAAATGTGTGCACATCTCATTGTGTGTATGGATGTATTAACAATGACATGTGAATGTAATATGTGTGTGTGTGTGTGTGTGTGTGTGTGTTGTTGGGTGTGTGTGTGTGTAGGGGTGTGGTGTGTGTGTGTGTGTGTGTGTAGGGGTGTGGTGTGGTGTGTGTGTGTGTGGTGTGTGTGTGTGTGTGTGTGTGTGTGTGTGTGTAGGGGTGGGGTGTGGTGTGTGTGTATGCGTGTGTGTTTAGGTGTATGATGTGTGTGTGTGTAGGGGTGTGATGTGTGTGTGTGTGTGTGAGAGAGAGAGAGACAGACAGACAGACAGACAAGACAGACAGACAGACAGAGACAGACAGACAAAGAGAGAGACAGACAAGACAGACAGACAAAGAGAGACAGACAGACAAAGATAGAGAGAGAGAGACTGAGACTGACTGTGAGTATCTGCATGCATGTGCTCGTGTCCCCACAAGCACCCACACATGTGCCCCGCCTCTCACAACCCCACCTCTTTGCTGTGCCCAGAGTGCGAGAGTTTGATACGACGCATGCTGGTGCTAGAGCCGTCCCGCCGCTACACCATCGCCAGAATCAAGCAGCACGACTGGATGCTGATGGACGGAGGAGGAGGCAAGTCGTGTCCCCCATCCCCCACCGTGGGACACAAGGCCAAGGTCGGACAGTACAACGAACAAATCCTGCGCATCATGCAGAGCCTGGGCATCGATCAGCAGAAAACCATGGAGGTCAGCAGCTTGGGTACTTTGTGACAGCATGGATGTGTAACGGCGTGGATTTGTAGCAACATAGATTAGTAACAACATGCACTAGTAACAACAGATTAGTAAGAACATAGGTTAGTAATAACAACAGGGATGTGTAACAACATGGACCATTAACAACATAGATTTGCAACAACATGGACCATTAACAACATAGATTTGTAACAACATGGACCAGTAACAACAGAGATTTGTAACAACATAGATTTGTAACAACATGGACCAGTAACAACATAGATTTGTAACAACATGGACCAGTAACAACATAGATTTGTAACAACATGGACCAGTAACAACATAGATTTGTAACAACATGGACCAATAACAAGATAGATTTGTAGCAACATGGACCAGTAACAACAGAGATTTGTAACAACATGGACCATTAACTACATAGATTTGTAACAGTGTGGACTAGTAACAACATAGATTCGTAACAACATGGACCAGTAACAACATAGATTTGTAACAACATGGACTAGTAACAACATAGATTTGTAACAACATGGACTAGTAACAACATAGATTTGTAACAACAGGGATGTGTAACAACATGGACCAATAAGAACATAGATTTGTAACAACGTGGACTAGTAACAACATAGATTTGTAACAACATGGACCAGTAACAACATGGACCATTAACAACATGGACCATTAACAACATGGACCATTAACAACATAGGTTTGAAGCATGATCCAAACACTTAAAAGGTTCAGAATAATGCTGTTTATTAGGACAAAATAAAATGTGCAAATTTTCAGGGTAAATCCTTTGATCAAGCTACAGAATGACACTTAAACAACAGTTAAACATTATCAAATTAAAAAAGCTCTGTCTCTAAATAAATAAGTCATTCATTCGGTCATTCTCTCTCTCTCTCTCTCTCTCTCTCTCTCTCTCTCTCTCTCTTCTCTCTGTCGCTGTCTCTCTCTCTCTCTCTCTCTCTGTCGCTGTCTCTCTCTCTCTGTCTGCCTGTCTCTGTCTGTCTGTATCTCTCTCTCTCTCTCTCTCTCTCTCTCTCTCTCTCTCTCTTTCTGTGTCTCTCTGTCTCTGCATCTTTGTCTCTGTCTGTCTGTCTGTCTTCTGTCTGTCTTCTGTCTGTCTGTCTGTCTGTCTGTCTCTCTCTCTCTCTCTCTCTCTCTCTCTCTCTCTCTCTCTCTCTCTCTCTCTCTCTCTCATCACACCCACCCACCCCCACCCACACACACACACTCACCCACCCACACACACACACACTCACTCACCGTCTTCACACGGATTGCTACCTGCAGGCTCTGGGCAATGATGCGTACGACCACTACACGGCAATTTACTACCTGTTGCTGGACCGGCTGCGCCAGCACCGGAGTAGCTTCCCCTCCGACACCCGCATCGACGCTCGACGAAGACGACCGTCCACCATCGCCGAGCAAGCCATGCTGCATATGCTACCGTCACAGGTGAGGAGGAGGGTCTGGAGGGTGGGATTCAGGGACTGCTGGGGTTGGAGTGGGTGGGTGGGTGGGGGGGGGGGGGGGGGGGGGGGGGGGGGTCGCCTTATTCCATGATCAGTCTTCTTCAGGAAGCTAATAAATTAGCAGTGCTCTGTGCTTGAAATGGATGTGATACTTTTCATTGCTACTTTTCATTGCTGCCTTTTGGGGACTGCTGAAGTGTATGTGTGTGTGTGTGTGTGTGGGGGGGGGGGGGGGTATTCCATGATATCTGTCTTTTCTTCTGGAAGCTTATAAATTAACATTGCTCTGTGCATTTCTCTCTCTCAGACCACGGGCTTTGTGTGTGTGTGTGTGTGTGTGTGTGTGTTTGTGTGTATAGAATATATATTTTTCTCTCAGACCATAGGCTTTGTGTGTGTATGTGTAAAATACATATTTCTCTCTCTCAGGCCATGGGTTTGTGTCTCGTTTTACTTCTGTTTCTTCTCTCTCTCTGTCCTGTCTGTTGTCTGTCTGTCTGTCTCTCTGTCTCTTCTCTCTCTCTCTCTCTCTCTCTCTCTCTCTCTCTCTCTCTCTCTCTCTCAGGCCATGGGCTTTGTGTGCATATGTACATCTGTATTTTCTCTCTCCCTCTCTGACTGGGCGTAAAACACCAACCTATCGCTCAGGCCATGGGCTTTGTGTGCATGTCTACATCTGCATTCTCTCTCTCTCTCTCTCTCTCTCTCTCTCTCTCTCTCTCTCTCTCTCTCTCTCTCAGGCCATGGGCTTTGTGTGCTTGTGTACATCTGTATTCTCTCTCTCAGGCCATGGGCTTTGTGTACATGTGTGTGTACATCTATATTTTCTCTCTCAGGCCATGGGCTTTGTGTACATGTGTGTGTGTGTGTGTGTGCGTCTATGTTTTTTTCTCTCGGGCCATGGGCTTTGTGTGCATGTGTACATCTATATTTTTTCTTTCTCTCTCTCAGGCCATGGGCTTTGTGTGCATCTCTGCCTGGGTGTAAAACACCAACTTACTTACTTACTTACTACTCCCTCTGTCTCTCAGGCCATGGGCTTTGTGTGCATGTCTACATCTGCATTCTCTCTCTCTCTCTCTCTCTCTCTCTCTCTCTCTCTCTCTCTCTCTCTCTCTCTCTCTCTCTCTCTCTCTCTCAGCCATGGGCTTTGCCGTGTGTATACATATATATGTTCTCCCTCAGGCCATGGGCTTTGCACGTGTGTATACATATATATTTCTCCCTCAGGCCATGGGCTTTGCACGTGTGTATACATATATATGTTCTCCCTCAGGCCATGGGCTTTGTGTGCATGTCTACATCTGCATTCTCTCTCTCTCTCTCTCTCTCTCTCTCCCTCTCTCTCTCTTCGTCTCGGGCCATGGGCTTTGCACGTGTGTATACATATATATCTTCTCCCTCAGGCCATGGGCTTTGCACGTGTGTATACATATATATCTTCTCCCTCAGGCCATGGGCTTTGCACGTGTGTATACATATATATTTCTCCCTCAGGCCATGGGCTTTGTGTGCATGTCTACATCTGCATTCCTCCTCTCTCTCTCTCTCTCCTCTCTCTCTCCTTCTCCTCTCTCTCTCTCTCCTCGTCTTCTCTCCTCTTCTCCATCAAGTTCTCGGCCATGGGCTTTGTCATCGTCGTATCATCTCATCTCTCCCTCCTCTTCCTCTTCTCTCTCTCTCGCCATGGCTCTGTCTTCTCTCTCTCTCCCTCAGGCCATGGGCTTTGCACGTGTGTATACATATATATCTTCTCCCTCAGGCCATGGGCTTGCCTCGCACCCAGCTGGCCGGCATGAAGCAGGGACGCCTCAGCCGCACCCTCGACAACAACAGCCCCCCGTCCCCGGGCTCCCTCACCCAGGGAGGCGCCACGCCCCACCCCGGCAGCGCCTCCACGCTGGGCGGGGCCGAGTCGGACATGATGCCGCCGCCCCCCAACATCCTCCACTGCATGTCCGACATGCTGCCCCGGGCCCCCGTCCCGACCCCTGCGGCCTTGAACCCGGCCAACGTCATCACCACCTCCATCGACGAGGGCGTGGAGGCGGACATCCTGGACCGCGACGCGGAGGTGGCCGCGCACTCCAGCCGCTTCGCCGCCCTGCAGCGCGACCCCTACGGGCTGGGCCTGCTGCCCGAGTACGGGTACGGGTACGGGTACCTGGACGGCGGGGGCGGCCCGGGGGCCGGCCACCGGCAGAGCCTGTCCAGCGCCAACAGCAGCTCCTCCCTCAACGCCGCCGGCCTGGCCAACGTCCTGTCGCCCTTCACCAGTTTCGACTCCTCCCTGGAGGTGGATATGGTGCCTCCTCGTGGGGGTGGCGGTGGCGGCGGCGGCGGCCGACCGGAGTCGTCCTCGGCTTCCCCCAGAGTGCTGTCCGCGCACCACATGCTGCCTGGCGCCGTTGCCATGACGACCAGCAGTAACCACTCCCCGTACTTACAGGTGAAGTTATTTTTTGGCTTTTTGTGTAGGTTGGGGGAGGAGGTGGGTGGGAGGGTGGGTGGGTGGATTAGCACCTGTACACACACACACGCATGCAATGCGAGCGCGCGCACGCACACGCAGACACACACACTCGCTCGCTTACTCTCTGTCTGTCTGTCTGTCTCTCACTGCCTCTGTCTGCCTCTGTCTCTGTCTGTCTCTCTGTCTCTGCCTCTGTTGTGTGTGTGTGTGTGTGTCTCTCTGTGTGTGTCTGTCTCTCTCTCTCTCTCTGTCTGTCTGTCTCTCTCTGTCTCTGTCTGTCTGTCTGTCTCTCTCTCTCTGTCTCTGTCTGTCTTTGGCTCTCTCTCTGTCTCTGTCTCTGTCTCTGTCTCTGTCTCTGTCTCTGTCTCTCTCTCTCTCTCTCTCTCTCTCTCTCCCCCCTTCCCTCATGTGTGTCAATGGCAGATCTATCCGGGGTGGAAGCAGAAGGGGGGGGGGGGGGGTAAAATGACAGGTAAATAAAGTCTAAAGCATCAGCATAGACCAACTCCACGGCACAGTGACGGTGTTGCAGCGTACAGGACATAGCAGACTTAGTGCCAAAAGGTGCGCAAATGGGGGTCCGATTTTTGACTGTCAATAAAATCCGTTTCAAACACATTGTCTTGTTGTTGCTTTGTGTGTGCGTTCATAATTGGTGAGTATTACAGTGGAAACAATATGAGCTCCAAATCTGCAGCAGCTGGAGAAATAAAATTTTTTTGAAAGTGAAAAGCGCCACAAATTCGACCCTGAAAACGGACACGCTCACGGTGAGTGCTTTCGATGCTTTCATTCACGTACATGACGAATCAAAACATTACCTCAGTCACCGATTTGCACAGAGGAGATATCGCTTTACACAGTGCATATAAAATCGATTATCACTAAGTTTTGTTTTTGGAGTTAGAGGCTTCCGAAATATCCTTCTGTCGAACGTTATGTGTGTTGAAATGTTTCATGACCAGCATCCGCAGACAATCTAGTGAAGAACGGACTTTCTCTTTCGTCGAAACTTTACTCCAGTCACTGTGGTACGTCACTGCATCAGGCGCCAATGTTTTATTTTACTGCCAAATGTCTGGGTAGTTTTTAAAATATATTTTGCCATTCTTCATAAAATTGTTGCAATAAATGACGTTCAACAACGTATTAAACAAGCAAAAGGGAAAAAAATAAGTTTTGCGCTTTTGCACTACTTCCGGTCAGCCATGTTATACATCCGGGTCATTTGCTTTTAGCACATGGCCGCATGGAAGAGACGTTCTGATATGCGAAAGGCGTGTGGTAATATTTTCGAAGACCGTAACGTTCAACTTTATTTAAACGTTCATCGGAAATTTAGTCAAATCTTCCGGTTATACGATGATATTTATATTGGTAAATGCCGAATCTTTTAAAAGTATCGGAATGTTAGCATACAGAGTGAGTTTTTGTTGCTGTCGATCTAAAGTTTGTTCAGATGCTTTCGAAAATTTGTTTTCACCGAGTTTCTTTCAACATGGGTGTGTGTTGAAATCGTAATGTGCGACAGCAGATTGGTTATAAACAGTATATTCTGATTGTACTCTTTACATTTTTTGCTTGCGCTTAACGCAGTTCGTTTTTTTTACAAACTACGTCTTCAAACAAATCATCATATATGGTAGACAATTCGAATTTACGCAGGTTAAAGTCGTCAAGTTAGATGTTGAACATTACGATTACTACACGAGCTGTGGAAATAACGTTCGACATAATTATAGTGACCATGCCTGTCTGCCTTCCAGAGTTCTAAAAATGTAAGGTGTCCGATCTTAATAGCATTATTCTTTGGCTGTGATTTTTTAGTAATATTTATTACGATTTTTTTTTATTTATTATTATTAATTCTTTCACTTTTAAAGTTAACTGTTTAACTATTTTTGTCCTAGGCACCCGAGTCAACATGACCAAGAAACGCATGGATGACAGGCTGCGTGTGTTTTCCGGTGACACCCAAAAGCAGCAAAAGTTACACTCACTCTTACTTGCCCCATTTTCTCTTACAAAACACTACTTGTTTGTTAAATAATAAGTATTATTATTTTGTTATGAAAAACAAAGTACCATGTCATCTATTTAACATTATGCTATCCACTACAACAAAATTAATGCAGCAAAAACTGTTCACATGGAATAGTTATGTGTCTTTATACTCTACTGTAATAAAAAATTACTGATTTATCATTTTCATCAAGAAACAAACACCATTGTACATCTTGTTGAAATAGTAATGTTCAGCATATTTCTTACATCATTTGCTGTTTATGTCAAGAAAGCTTAAATTTGAGAAAAAATATCAAATCTTCCTTGTCACATATTGTTCTATTAAAGAATAACTGTTTATATTTCAAAATGTGTTGCTTTTTATTCATTTAAAAATGTTCAAGATTGGCTGTATGTTGAACGTTATGTATTGCAACAAACTATGCGTAGCATGCTGTTCTGTGTGACACAGAACAACAACAGTTTACTTGGTAATACTCATGTGGATCACATCTTGTAAGATCAGTTGGGTTTTCACAGTTAACTGCATGATTAGCAGCACAGTGATGTGGGCTTGTTGTAATGTGTAATGTTCAACATCTTGTCACAAATCACACTGAAAGTCAAATTTCTCAG
Source organism: Alviniconcha marisindica (assembly GCA_018857735.1). Classification (NCBI taxonomy): domain Eukaryota; kingdom Metazoa; phylum Mollusca; class Gastropoda; family Provannidae; genus Alviniconcha; species Alviniconcha marisindica. The sequence goes on along the minus strand of JABMCL010001972.1, from coordinate 130,386 downwards.
GAAGGAAGAGCAGCACTGCCTTCTCCCTAGTCCCTTCATTGGTGGATGACTTCACATGTGTTCATTCAAAAAATGCATTACTCACTCACATCCTGTCAACTTCATTTTCTAGTACCTCTGTCCTCTTTTCTTGCGCACCTTTTGGCACTAAGTCAGCAGTGAATGAGGTTTGAAAGAAAGATATATATATATGTCTCTGTTGCTGTTGAAGTTAGAGCTAGCTATACGCTGCAGAGAAGACAGCATCAGCATGTTGGTAATAATAATAATGGGTACTTAGAGCGCTTAACCAGCACAGGCCCTATGCATTCTTTTAAATGTACATGTTGCCAGAATTCAACGCATACAACATGAGCGCACACGCGCGCGCGCGCGCACACTCTCTCTCTCTGTGTCTCTCTGTCTCTCAAACACACACATGCACATGCACACACACACACACACACACACACACACACACACATGCGCACACACACACACGCACACACACACATGCGCACACACACACACACACACACACACACACACACACACGCACACGCAAAGTCGTATATCAACTCTGCAACAGTGCAATGTTACTCGCCAGCAGTTGTTTCTTTCGCCCCCCCCCCCCCTCCTCCCCCCCCCCCCCAAAACCCCACCCTCATCCCCTACCCCCCTGCTCACACCCATTCGCTGGACTCGTTGGATTGCCCTGTGACGCTCTTGTTTCTGGCCGCTTGCAGGTGAGACCTCCAGGAGGCTCCTTAGCCACCAGCATGTCTGCCACCAGCACCCTCCAGAAAGCGGGCGTCTCCATGACCCACTGCGCCACCGTGCCCTCCAGGCTGGGCAAAGACGGCACGGGCCCGGAAGCTGACGGCACGGGGGCGGAGGAGGTCATCCAGGACAGAGGCCAGACGAGGTCGCCGGTGAACTTCCGGGAAGGTCGCCGGGCCTCGGACGGCCTCGTGGCCCAAGGGATCATCGCCTTCCGGCAGCGGCTGCGCGAGTGCATGCGGGCGCGCGGGATGGTGGAGCTGCGGCAGGAGCATCACCAGCTGCAGAGCCTGTTCGCCTCCTGCAGCAGCAGCAGCAACAGCAACAGCGGCAGCAGCAACAGCAACAACAACAACAACAACAACAGCCACCACCACCACAACAACAACAACAACAGCAACAGCAGCAGCAACAACAGCAGCAACGTGTACAACATCAGCCCCCCGCCCAGCGAGGGGGACGAGAGCAACCTGACCTCCCCGTCCTCCTCCCCGCCCCTCCCCTCTCCCCCCCACCCCCCTCTCCACCCCCACCGCAAGCTCTCGGCCCCGCACCACAGTGTCCGGCAGTGGTCGCTGGACGACCCCAGCGGGGCCACCGCCCCCTCGGGAGGCGGGGCCGTGGGTCGCCGGCGACCCCTCATGAAGCGCATGTCCCTGCCGTCGGAGTCGTTCGACATCCAGCCCCACCGCCTGCTGGCCCTCAAGCAGTCGCTGTACCTGGAGCAGCAGCTGGACCGGGTGGGGGGCAGCCCCGGGGCGGGGTCTCAGGAGGAGGCCCTCCACCTGGCCCCGCCCCCCCACCCCCCTCAGGCCCCGCCCCTGCCCTGCTCCCTGGCCACGCCCCACTACGAGTACGCGGCCTGCAGCAAGACGCTGCAGCAGCAGCTGATGTCGCACCGGCTGCAGCAGAAGCGGCAGGTGTTCCAGAAGCACTCGCTGCCCCACCAGCACGCCCCCCACCCCCACCCGGCCCACTCGCAGCCGCCCAACAACAACCACCTGCCTCTCCCCCAGCAGCTCAGCTGCCAGCTGCAGCAGCTGCAGATCGACCCCAACAACCTGCCGCGGATAGACTTCGGGCCCGGCTACCTGGTGCCCCCCCCGGGCAACCCCCTGTCGCAGCAGGGTTACTCCCCCGACGGGGGCCAGCTGGGCACGGGGGGCGCCCCCCAGTCCGCCCAGCCCAACCCCGGCTTCTCCGCGGCCAGCGTCACGCCCCCTCCTCCGGGCTCCGCGGGCAGCCAGGAAGAGTTCTGTCCTCAGCTTTCCTCCGCGTATGCATTCTCCTCGCCCACAACGACGCCGCCGCCGCCGCCGCGCGCCACCAGCGCTGCCGACGCCTTCTTGGAGCAGATAGGGATCGGTGGGGGCTGCTGCGGGCTCGCGGACAGCTCGGTGGACGAGCTGCCCTTGAACCTGAGCGAGAGTTTCGGGGAGGGAGGAGGCGAGCCGAAGGGAGGGGACGACAAGGCGGCGATGGAGGCCGCCGCCGCGGAGCCTCCCACCACCCCGACCCACCAGTGGCAGCGGCGGACGGGCGTGTTCATGGCCGTCCACCCCTTCCAGGACAGCAACGCCTTCAACCTGCCCATCACCCACGCGGCCAACGCCGCCTTCCACCACAGCCAGGTGGCCAGCACGCTTCCCGCGGACAGCTCGGCGCCGGCTTTCTCCCTGCCCCAGGCCGACTCTTCGGCCGTGGTCCCCTCCCCCCGGGCGGAATTTCGGAGCGGTTTCTCATCCCGGAGCGGGCCTCGGGGGAACAAACCGGCCCTGTTCCCCCAGTCCCTGCTGGGCTCCGACTCTTCATCTTCCGACGACAACGTCAGCAGCTTCCTGCAGGCGCTGGGCTACGGCCAGGAGTCGGCCGGGGAGCCTCAGCCTCTGCTGGGCCTCGAGTCGGACATGAGCGCAGTCGACTTGGCCGGCTACGCGTCGCAGCATCTGGGGCCCGGCCTCCGCTGCGGCAAGCCGTCGTCGCTGCTGTTCGGCGGCGGCGACGCCGCGCCGGACTTGCTGCAGCAGTCCGAGGCGTGCGGCACGACTTTGACGAGGTCGGGGTCGGGGTCGGGCGAGTTGACAGCGTCGGAACCCAACGACGAGCACATGGATATCTCCTGAAAGGGTGTCTGCGGCGATCGCTGTGTGAACTGTGCTGGGCGGATGTTGGCGCGTGTTGCGGGCTAGCCTCTAGGGCGACTGGCTGAGATCGGCGAGGAGGGAAGTAAGTCTGATGGGGTGTGGTTCGTTGCCGGGAGCAAGGTTCTTCTCCTATGATGGGCGCTCGTTGATTTTGGTTCAAAAGACCCTGCACACACAGTCGCTTGCCACGTTCCTTTGAATGAGTGACAGTGATTGTAGTCGGCTTTGTTCTGGTTGATGCATGGTTTTCTTTTTGTTGTCGTTGGAACTTGAGAAATGCAAGCCTGAGAGTAATTGCATTGAAACAGTTCAGCATGTTCTCAGTCTCAGCGATGCATTTGCTGGGAAAGCTTCTCGTCAGAAGCCCGTATCTTTTGTGTTCTGTGGCAAACGAAGTTATTGGAATAGACTGCAGATGTGTCAAGGTTGTGTGTACGTATCTGACTTATCACTGATCATGACGACTTACCCCTGAGAAACTCAACAAACGGTATTCAAGCTGTGAAGAATTTTGATTGATGTATTACATTTTACAGCTCAGGTGCTTTGTACGGTCTTTTCCAGGCAACGTAAACAGCAGTTTTAGCTGAGAAACAAAATAAAGATAGATTTAATCTGATTTTAATTTCAGTTGAAATAATGACCGAATGACCTTGTCATCTGAATTCATCAGTTTTAATTATGAGTGGCCTCTCTGGTAAATTTGATGTTAATAACCTAACAAACAAAAAAGGCAAGTCTTTTACATCCTTGGCTTGCCAGTAATGATGGAAACAAATCACATACAATATGCGAGTTGGAACTGCAGGTTTGGGATGGGACGAGTTCTTAATACATCATTCACTTTTTTCTTGGCAAAAATGCCACACAAAAATGCTACACAAGTTCAGTGTAATCAAGGTAAATGAAATTAACCAGTTAAAATGAAAAAAAAAGATTGATGTTGAAAAAGTCTGGTAGGTCATTTTTGATGAACTAGTTAATTTCCTTTAACTGATTATTATTTAAAGAAGAAATAAATAAAGAAAAAGGGTTTTGGGTGGTTCTTTTCCGAGCGCTGTGAACACGTTCTGTGAATGTTGAGATTTTGTGCTCACTCTGTAAGCTGAGATGACATGACATGACATGACATGACACTGCAACTGATCTGAAACATAATGGCTCCTACATCACCTGTGTCGAACCAACAGATGAAGGGTTTTAATAGCGCTCAGGAGACATCACAGATAATAAAAAGGGATGCAACACTACAGGAATTGTGGTGTGTGTTTTCTTGCTGTTGCAAAAAAACTGTTGTTCACACTGCCTCAAAGGGACTACTGTGTAACATGTACCTGCCCTGTCATATGAAGTTCTGGAGTTTGAAAGATTGGACAGTGTGGAAGGATTGGGCAGTTTTTGTTTGTTTTGTTTTTCCTTCTCTTTCTTGATTGTTGTTCAATTAAAATTTGGTACGTCTTCATCATCCTGAGGGTACCTCTGAGGGTGATACTCAGTCATGTTCAGCTCTGAATTAATTTTTATATATATCGTGAAACTAGCAATGGTTTTAATCAAAATAACTACTGGTGCCAAAAGCATGGATAGATTTCTTTTTTCTTTCTTCTTTCTTCACTGGTGACCATGACAGACAGGCAACCTTGGAACTTTTTAGGTTGGGAATGACCCCCCCCACCCCCACCACTGCCCCACACCCATGCCATGAGTTTTGAGTGTTTAAAAACTGAAAATTTGGAACATTGTGTTGGACCACTATTCCCAGTCTCTTATCTTCGTGTTCCCAATCCCAGAAGCTAAGGTAAGGAGCGAGCATTTATGTTAGGATCACACTTGTCCGTTTATCCATTTTTTTGGATGATGCCATCTGAGCCTCTCAGCTGTTTGCAGCCTAACTTGATATAGTGGTGCGTCTTCATGAGCTTCAAGGTGACAGCGAGGACATGCCATCTTCAAGGTCATGTCTAGGGTTCATATGTTAGATATATATATATATATATATTCATAACATGACAGAGTCCGCTGTAGCTCTTTAGCTGCTGATCCTTTTGTGACCATACCTAGTATCCCGACACAACATCACAGGTCGGAGTGTCTTGTGACAGAGTGGATTGTGAAGTCAAAGGTCACAGCAGAGGTTCAAACTTTCAAGGACAGCATCATAGGTTGAAGTGTCTTGTGACAGATTGGATTATGAAGTTCAGGGTCGTGGTCACTACAGAGGTTCAAAATTGCAGGGACTGTTCATGTGGAAAACATCGTTTGAACCGCCCAACTCTTTTGTGACCAAGCTGGGTGTGGTGGTACGTTGGTGTGAGCCGGAGTGTGGTGGGAAAAGACTATCTTCAAGGTGAAGGGGAAAAGATTGAGTTGCTATCTTCAAGGTAAAGGTCACGGTGATTTTTTATTATATGAAAACTAGACTATTTCTTTTCAACTGTTGAACTGGATGAAGCGCAACAAACCTCATTATTAAATTCTAGAACAGTTTTTGGTCTTCACGCATAGCGTTACTGGTACCCATACATAGTTTAACTTATTCTAGTCTAGAGTTTGTGATCGATAGATTAATATAGTGAACTTACAAAGATATGAAAATTGGATAGGGTATTTACCATATTAGTTTGACATACATGTATTTGTGTCCTTTTAGTTGGTCATTTGCTGTTTTACTTTTAGTCCCATTTAGACCAGTGGAGAGAGAAACTGTGCATGTGTGATTTTTTTTAAAGTGTGTCTGTGGTAATCTAAAATGGAGACTGATTATTTGCCTGAAGATGTGCATGTGTGTAAATGACTTGATGTTTTGGAATATTTGTTCATGTTTTGAATATTTGTTTAGACTGAAGCCATTTGCTTTGCCAACTTCAAATGGGGTCAGTTTTGAACTGTAATTTGCTGAGAATCAAAAGTGCTGTTTGTAATTATGAAATGGAAGACGTCAGGATTCTAATTTTACTGAAACAGGACACTGTGCATTACGAGTGTTGTTGTCGATTTTGGTGTATTGATGTCAGCGACAGCGTCAACTACGGGTGACATTGATTGAAATTAAGAGTGCTTTGAAACTAAAGCAGGTGCAAAAAAAAAAAAAAAAGGGGGGGGGGGGGGGGGGGGGGGGGGGGGGGGGGGGGGGGGGGGGGGGGGGGGGGGGGGGGGGGGGGGGGGGGGGGGGGGGGGGGGGGGGGGGGGGGGGGGGGGGGGGGGGGGGGGGGGGGGGGGGGGGGGGGGGGGGGGGGGGGGGGGGGGGGGGGGGGGGGGGGGGGGGGGGGGGGGGGGGGGGGGGGGGGGGGGGGGGGGGGGGGGGGGGGGGGGGGGGGGGGGGAGGAAGATCAGTCATATCTCCGTCCCCCCCCCCCCCTCCCTAGTTAATATGGTAAGAATATGGTAAATACACATACTCTTGCATGTGCACACGCGGGAGCACACACGCACGCACGCACGCACGCACGCACGCACGCACACACACACACACACACACACACACACACACACACACACACCATTAGTCTGCATGCCACAGCTGCGTGTTGGATCATAGGCCGAAAGTTCTGGGCTGCCAATCATTGAGCATTTCAGCCAATCAGAGGCGGGGCTTAGAGGTGAATGCAGAAGCCTCTCTGTTCCACCAGTCAACAATATGATGCACGTTAACCTAAATATGATGCTCTGTACACACGCAGAGCACAGTCCTACCAGACACAGTACCACGTGATGGTCAGCGCGAAAGCTTGTGTGGAAAGAAGGCGGGGCTAAGAGCTCAAACGTGAAACCTTCTGTTTACTTTAGTGTCTCGATAATACGCTGTTGTCACTGCGCTTATGTCTGCATGCTTATGTTCCTCGTCGTTGGCAGTGCCAGCGTCAGAGATTTTAGGCAGTACTGCAAGTGAAGTGTGTGACATATGGCGTTCAGAGGCTTCCAAAAGTGCCCAGCGCTTGGCACGTTTAGCCAACCATACAATTCTCTTGCCATTTCGCGGGAAACCGTGGCTTCTTTGGTTCAGACTGCAAGTTTCTTTAGTGGAGTGTGTGTGTGTGTGTGTGTGTGTGTGTGTGTGTGTGTGTGTGTGTGTGTGTGTGTGTGCTGCAAATTAGTCTAACCAGAGAGAGAGAGTGTGTGTGTGTGTGTGAGAGAGGGAGGGAGGGAGGACAGAATTTGTGTGTGTGTGTGCGCGCGCGCGCGCGTGTGCTGCAAGTTTATAGACCAAAATTTGAGTGCCATTTTTAGTCGAGCTCTGCAGTGTATTTTGGGGTATATGAGAAGGGGTGGGGAGGGGGGTTTGCATAAATGCGCTGTTGATGTGACGCTTCAGAAGATTGGAGCCCAGTCATAGACATAACTGATTGTATTCTATACAATACATATGATGACGCCAATAATATTCATGTATTCATCAATTGTTCATTGACGCAACATCACTGCTCTCCGTCACGAGAATGTTGTCAGATTTATGTGGACCGCATGGCTAATGCTGCCACTGGTAACAAAAATATCGTTGGTTTAAATTTGATTCGTGTTTTCTGTATACAGCTAACAGGAATCTGTCTGTTTGTGGTCACTGGGTTTTGAAACGTCGTCAAAACTTCGCTTCCGGGCTTTGTTGTCATTTGTTTTCACATCATTTTGTTGTTGTTGTTTTGTTGTTGTTTTTGTATGCCACATTTTTGTTTCATCTTTCACAGTTTTGTTTGATCTTTTCCAAGCATCAGATTCATCCAGATGTGTTGCCAAGTTTATCAAAACTTACAGGAACTAAACAATAATACTGTGAACTGCCAAAGACGTCATGATCAAAAAATGCGTCATAACGCGCTAGGTGCACGCGGGTGAGTGCAACTCACTGCTGACAACAAGGAAAAGCACAACAGCCGCACAGGCACAGAGGCAGTGACAAGGCCGACAAAACTCTTACAAGACTGACAAGTCTGTTATTAGTATAAGTGTCGGTAAAATGTGCATGCTGCAGTGTGCTGTGTGTGTGTGTGTGTGTGTGTGTGTGTGTGTGTGTGTGTGTGGTGTGTTGTGTGTGCATATAATGTGTGTGTGTGTGTGTAGAAACATGCGATGTTCCCTTTGTTTACTGCGTTTAAACAATTTTTTTTTTAGATCTTGTACATGGTTTAAATACTACGCTTAAATTTACAGTTATGATCGGGAGTGTTGCGACCTCCTTAAGGTTGGAGGTTATGAGGATAAATATGTGAAAGTGATTTTTTGTTTTGTTTATTGTTTCATTTTGTCTTTTAAACGAAATGTGAAGCATAATGTTCAATTATTGGAGGAGCTCTTCCTGCATGTTACACTGATTGTTGTGGCTTTGTTGTTGTTGTTGTTATTGTTGTTAGTTGGGCGTTTGTGTCTGGAGCTATGTCGTACCTTTGAGCCGCAGTTGTTAATAGAACGAATCATTTCATTGCCGTTTAAAATGTATTTTCCCCCCATCCCTCTCAGTCAGACTCCAAGCACTGGTTTACGACATCCTTCCTCCAACCACCGCCATAGCTGATTACGCCATAGGTCTCGAAAAACAGCCAGCTAACGAACATAACAGTTTTTCGATGATGCTGAATTGGCAGTAAGTTTGTAACAAACAACTCGGATTACATCAGACATTTCTTTGGTAACTGACCACGTTGCTTGCGCCAGCACAAATAAAACCAAAATCGTTCGAATTAGACGGAACGTTTTTTTTTTTTTACCCGGGGCGGATGCGTCTCATGTTTACTTGCGTGCTTGGGCGCTGTGTTGAAGAGTTGCACAGAAACCGATCGCTTATTAGGGATGGGAAGAGTTGCTTTACGTTCACAGAAACCGAACGCTTATTAGGGATGGGAAGAGTTGCTTTATGTCCACAGAAACCGAACGCCTATTAGGGATGGGAAGAGTTGCTTTACGTCCACAGAAACCGTACGCTTATTAGGGATGGGAGCCCAGGACGGCCACCTCGACTTTCACACAGCCCCTGAGCTGTGGGCGCTATGTTGCGTCCACAGTCTTAAGCAAACTCCAAGCACTGGTTTACGACATCCTTCCTTCAACCACTGCCGTATTTAGTTACGCCATAACTAAGCAGTAGTAAGTTTGTTCCAAGCAACTCGGATTACATCAGACGTCTGTTTTATAACTGACCATGGTGCTTACGCCAGCTCAAATAAAACCAAAGTCGTTTGAATCGAGACGGAACTCTTTTTTTTTTTACCCGGGGTAGGTTTACGTGCGTGCTTGGGCGCTAGGCTGCTTCCACAGTCTTATCAGTACCCAAACCTTTCGGAGGGCGCTGACCGCGTCGGTGGACAGCTGCGTGGAGATTAAAGAGTGCCCCTTCAGTGGCGTAACCAATTCTGGCAGAGTTTGGAGGAAGGTGTCGGAAAGCGATGCTCGGAGTTTGGAGGAAGGTGTCGGAAAGCGATGCTCGCAGTGCGATACTCTGTCTTGCTGTCCCACCGTCATCATGACCTCCGAACACCGGGGTCAAGGCCGCGTTGGTTCGGGGTTTTTTTTGGGGAATAGTAGCAGGGGCCGTTCGATTTCAAAAAGTGAAAGCAGGTCGACGGCAATGCGAACACGATCATTTTGCTCCTTCTGTAAATTGGACTTTAGTACATTAGCCGAGAGCTCAGTTTGCTGAAAGAGAGAGAGAGAGGCTCCGAAGATCGCATTTTGGCACCTTCCGCCGACAGGATGTCGTAAACCTGTGCTTGGAATTAGAGCAAGCGAGCGAGAGAGAGAGAGAGGGTGTGTGTATGCGTGTAGCTACGAATACGTCGACTGCGTCAACCATTCATTTTTGTTGTTGTTGTTTTTTGTTGGTAAATGTCTTCTTCTTCTTCTTCTTTAGATTACCGTGTGGTTACGTGGATATGCAGGTGATAGATTTTAATGTTAACGCTGAGAACTTACAATGGAAACTGCAGTGCGGGTCAGAATCTCCTGCCGCTCAGAGAGCGGCAACAGGTATACCAGAACTGCAAACTATGGTAAGAGAACTATTGAAGTTGTGGCTGTTCAAAGTCGCTACGCCTCAGGGCCGCCATTTTTGAGAAAACGGCCCAGAAAGATTCGGCCATTTTCCATAGCAGCGGGGGTTTAGACTAGGCCAAACTTCCGGAAATCTTTCGTGGTGATCAGTTGGACAAGGGCGTACGACGTGCCGAGGTTCTGCAGGGGCACATTTTATTCGGCCGAACGTCGCGCGGTCATTTCATGCAACATCATAACGTCTTCTCTCTACTCCAGGGCGGGTGACTTTAACCCCTCAACTGCCCCAGCTCGTTAGTGTTCCGGGCTGAAAAGCGCACACAGGCACTCCTGCGAACAGCAGATTTGGTGGGCCTGTAACGACTCTGCTTTAAATGCTGTGCATTTCGGTAGAAGTCGTTTCACGTGCTCGGGTCAAGAGGGGGAAAAAAGCCTTAATCGTTTCAGATTTGGCGCTTCTGCAGGTCGTTTTTCGAGTGACGGTGAGGCAAGCACGGCAGTGAAAGGGTTAAGTCCAGTTTTTGACATTTTGATGACAAATGTGATAACTGCTTGATGATTTAAGGCCTAAAGACGTAATTCACCAGCAAAGCGCACACACACACACACACACACACACACACACACACACACACACACACACACACACACACACACACACAGAGAGAAAGAAAAGAAAATCACTCAGGTAGACCCTACCAGCAGCTGTTTCGGTCCCTAGTGATCGACACAAGACAGCGGGGGGGGGGGGGGGGCATTATTTGTTTAATTAATAGAATAGAAAATAAGGCGAGAGTGAATCAAGTGTCTCCAGAACATAAGGGGAGGATGCACCAAGCGAGTACAGAAAATAAGGCGAAGATAATAACCGACGTTCAGGTTCACCTGCACTGCCGTCCATGTTAAACATGCTCTGCTGTCTTGTTCGGTCTGTGGAACACCGCGAGTTAGGCCTTGGGTACAAGGGAAGTTTTGGCGTTAATAAGCCCTCGCCCTGCTTTGCTGAATGAGGAACTGGCGTTCTTTGTGAAATTGAAGCCTGCTCTGTTTGTTGTCTTTCTGCCATAAATACAATGTCTAATACGGTCGTATGATTAGTGTCTTTCTGCGTATAACACTGTCGTGTGGCTAGTGTCTTTCTGCGTATAACACTGTCGTGTGACTAGTGTCTTTCTGCGTGTAACACAGTCGTGTGACTAGTGTCTTTCTGCGTATAACACGGTCGTGTGACTAGTGTCTTTCTGCGTGTAACACAGTCGCGTGACTAGTGTCTTTCTGCGTATAACACAGTCGTGTGACTAGTGTCTTTCTGCGTGTAACACAGTCGTGTGACTAGTGTCTTTCTGCGTATAACACAGTCGTGTGACTAGTGTCTTTCTGCGTATAACACAGTCGTGTGACTAGTGTCTTTCTGCGTGCTCAGTCGTGTGAGTCCTGTCTTTATTCACACAATGTCTTTTGAATCAACCCGATGCTTTTTGTGTGCTTTTTTTTTGCTTTTTATTTAAAAACTCACACACGATAATAGCATTACTGATAGTTACTCGTGTGAATAAGCAAGACTTACACGTCAGTGTCTATCCGTATTCGTGTGAATAAGCACGAGTGTTTACACGTCAGTGTCTATCCGCCCGGTGACTGACGCAAAGAGCGCAAGCATTCTATACTTCATAGCCGCCGTCCGACCTGTGTCGTTGTTGTTACGACCATGTCAAATTCGTGTAGTGTGTTCTGCGTGCAGCCGTCAACTCTCAGATCAAATCTCTGTCCTGATCTCGCCGTTGTTAATAGTCTGTGAAATATGTGAGCATTTTTTTTTTTTTTAAGTGTGTGTGTGTGTGGCGTGTGTGTGTGTGTGTGTGTGTGTGTGTGTGTGTGTGTGTGTGTGTGTTGTCTAGTGTTCATTGTACTTCAGAGGTCGGATGTCTGTCATTTTGTGTGCGCGCGCGCGCGCGTGAAAGAGAGAGAGAGAGAGGTGTTTTTCTCTGTTAAGTAGTTGTTGACATAAGTGATGAGAGAGAGGTGTTTTTCTCTGTTAAGTAATTGTTGACGTAAGTGATGTTACGTACATGTGCCCTTGCGTGCACTCAGTACATTAACTTAGCTTAATTTGCCAACAACAATCGATTTAAGCCACTACTTTGTGAAATTTCACCCCCCCCCCCCCCAACCTTTTATTATTATTATTATTATATTATTGTACAGCTGACGGGGTAGTCTGAGGGACAACCTTTCACTTACGCAAGGGTGGGAATGGCGCCATGTTGAATGTGACGTACGTTCTTTGATAACGAATGGTAAATAGCATTGCTCCGGATAATCAATGGTATCAGGTAACGGGTCCGCACTGTGGATCTATGTGGAAAACAGTGTCGTTTGTTTGTGAACTTGCCGCATGCGAGTGTAATCGATGGTTTGTTTGGAAGACGTGTGGGCGACAAGGTCACCGTGTCCTGCTGTTGCCACATGTCAACACAAAAGGGAGAGGGGCGGGGGGATTGGGGGGGTGGGGGAGGGAGGTTGGGTTGGGGGGGGAGGGGGGGGGGTATGTACTGTCCTTGTTGCCATAGTTACAAAGTTGGTACCTCCGACCTTGAACCCGTCGCCCCCCCCCCACTATCTCTTTGTTGATTGGTTGCCATGTGTCACGTGGGATGGTTGCTTGTGTACAATAAATGAAGTGCTTTGAACTCTCATTGTGACGACCAACGGATGACGCATCACGTATGACGCGTTTGCTACAACGGTGCTTGTGGATGCTCTGTAGTCCTATAGTACCGGGGACCTGTCTGTACTATAGCACTATGGTGCTTAATAGCCATAGATTGTGTACATATATATACAATAGTCTTTGTAGCCTGCGGCAAAGTGAGACTACATGTAAAGATAATGTTGAGCTGTTTCTCGACTCGGAACTTCAAAATATCACTGTGGACTGTGCCCTCAGTTGTTTTTTTTGTATTTTTTTTTTTTTTTGTACGTCCTTCACCTTGTTAGTCCCCCCCGACCTTGACCTTGATCTTGTGACTTTGTTCATGTTGTGTGCAGTATCTAGTCACCATGACTACACGATGAAGGTAAATAAAGTTCAGGGGCCAGAGGTCTCTGCCATAGTTTAAATAAATAACAAACCGTGTGCTTTTTACTGTCTTTGAAGGATGCGTGTGTGTGTGTGTGTGTGTGTGTGTATGTACAATAATACATAAGTAAATTATTCGTAACTAAAGGTTTTGAAGAGAGTTTACAACATATCGTCAAGGCAAAAAAGGGTTACCAACACGCACGCACACGCACACACTGAGAATTATATCTAATAATGATATCGTCAACGCAAAAAAAAGGGGTACCAACACGGACACACGGACAAACCACACCATAAGTAAGCACGCGCGTGTATACACACACACACGCGCGCGCGCGCACACACACCACACCACACACACACACACACACACACACACACACACACACACACCACACTCTTTAAACGATCGACGCGTGCACCGAGCACACCCCGTTTGCACTTTCGTCTTCTCACACACTACCGCATTTAAACGGCATGCATACTTGGCACGCGATCATGAAAACAAAAACAACAACACACACACACACACACACACACAACTGCAATCCGGAAATTTCACCACCGTGTATCATTTTAACTTGCGGTGCGATATCGAGTTGCGTTATTAATGGTACTTCCATCGGTTTTTATTGCGAAAGCGATGCAGCCGCGACAACAAAGCTGAGAGGTTTGTATTTCCCTGTCTTCGTTGACCTGGTTACGAATGTAAGGCAGACCGCCTTTTATGTGTAGCCTACTGCGTAAGCATAGACAGCTGGCTCCCTCTTATCTCTCGGAGCTGCTACGCCTTTACAGTCCTTCCCGTTCTCCGTCATACACACGCATGCTCGAACGCCAACGCTTCAACCGCGAAACCCATGGCTTTCGCACTTATTCGCACTCTGGCCCCCACATCTGGAACAGTCTCCCCCAAGACGTCAGGCACTCTGCTACTCTCTCTTCCTTCAAAAGCATACTCGAGACATTTTTCTTCTCAGAATATTTCAGCTAAGCAACGTTGTCCATCACCCCTATCAGTCTGTACAGTGTGTGTGTGTGTGTGTGTGTGTGTGTGTGTGTGTGTGTGTGTGTGTGTGTGCGTGCGTGCGTGCGTGCGTGCGTGCGTGCGTGCGTGCGTGTGTGTGCGTGCGTGTGTGCGTGTGTGTGTGTGTGTGTGTGCGTGTGTGCATCTTTTTCATAGTTACGCTTGAACCCTTGTTCACATTATGCGTTAGCTTTTTCTCTCTTTCTTATAATTACACATTTTTATTGCTGATAACATTTCCATCTCGATGTACATTATGTGTGCTATACTATGCTTGTTCAGTGCTTTGAGCCGCACGGTAGGCGCTTTACAAAGTTTCCATTATTATTACGTCATTGCTGACTTAAAGGAACTGCTCCAAGGAAATACAAATATATAACCACCACAAAGGAAAAAAACAGACTACATTTGGGGAACGGGGATGGCCCAGCGGTCGAAAGTGTCTCGGGTTCGAGTCCCGGTGGGAGGAGAATTTTCTTCTCTAGGGTCAACTTTCTGTGCTGACTCTTATTTCGGTGTCTGTTCCATCCCCCGTCTTACCGCAGTAGCACGTAAAAGTTACTTAGTGGACTTTAACATCCTGTCAGCCGCACCGGGTCACCTCAGTGACGATCAAACTCTGTCGTAAGCCAACGCACATTTCAAACCTCTTCTTGTATATAAACCTTGTATCAAGTCAATCCACAAAACCAATCTCTGTGCAAAGAAAAAAGAAAAAAGACCCCCTAAAAAAAGACACATACACAAACATCAAACACAGATTTTCAGAGAGTTTGTCCATTTAACATTACCCCTGCTAAAAGAGCACATAAGGCTAGGGCATGCTGATTTCGAAGAGTTAGTCCCTTTAACATTACCCATGTTAAAAGAGCACATAAGGCTTGGGCATGCTGATTTCTAAGAGTTTGTCCCTTTCACATTACCCCTGTTAAAAGAGCACATAAAACTAGCCCGGTATACTGATTTCAAAGAGTTTGTCCCTTTAACATTACCCCTGTTAAAAGAGCACATAAAACTAGCCCGGCATGCTGATTTCAAAGAGTTAGACCCTTTAGCATTACCCCTGTTAAAAGAGCACATAAAGCTAGGGTATGCTGATTTCGAAGAGTTAGTCCCTTTAACATTACCCTTGTTAAAAGAGCACATAAGACTAGGCCGGCATGCTGGTTTTGAAGGGTTAGACCCTTTAACAGTACCCCTGTTAAAGGAGCACATAAGGCTAGGGCATGCTGATTTCGAAGACTTTGTCCCTTTAACATCACACCTGTTAAAAGAGCACATAAAGCTAAGGCATGCTGATTTCGAAGAGTTAGTCCCTTTAACATTACCCCTGTTAAAAAAAAAAGCACATAAAGCTAAGGCATGCTGATTTCGAAAAGTTAGTCCCTTTAACATTACCCCTGTTAAAAGAGCACATAAGGTTAGGGCATGCTGATTTCGAACAGTTTGTCCCTTTAACATCACCCCTGTTAAAAGAGCACGTAAGGTTAGGGCATGCTGATTTCGAAGGCTTTGTCTCTTTAACATCACCCCTGTTAAAAGAGCACGTAAGGCTAGGGCATGCTGATTTCGAAGTTTGTCCCTTTAACATCACCCCTGTTAAAAGAGCACGTAAGGCTAGGGCATGCTGTTTCGAAGACTTTGTCCCTTTAACATCACCCCTGTTAAAAGAGCACGTAAGGCTAGGGCATGCTGATTTCGAAGACTTTGTCCCTTTAACATCACCCCTGTTAAAAGAGCACGTAAGGCTAGGGCATGCTGATTTCGAAGACTTTGTCCCTTTAACATCCCCCCTGTTAAAAGAGCACAGAAGGCTAGGGCATGCTGGTAAGGAGGAAAGGGGAAACAATGACGTCAGTCACTATTAAAGAGGCCGCCCTGCTGAACTTTTCACCGGAATCGGATTATACCTTTTGGGACTTTCAACCGACGACAGCCGGTTGAGGATGGAGAAGGCGGGGGGGAGGGAGGACGGAGGAGGCTGGCTGTTTTATCTGCCAAATCTGCAGCCGTCGGTTTCTCCTCAAGGGTATAAGCATGGAATCTGTAACAGCGACGCTGCGTCAGCCGTCCATTGACGTAACTCCGTGAAACCATCGGCAAGTGGACTCGTGCACTCTGCCTGTTGTGGGAAAATCAAACGCGTTTCTAACAACAGCTCCGCCATTTGTGGTCATGCTATGAAAACGCCGCATTTCTGATGTCAGCTCTCCATTTGTGGTCATGCTATGAAAACACCGTATTTCTGATGTCAGCTCTCCATTTGTGGTCATGATATGAAGACACCGTATTTCTGATGTCAGCTCTCCATTTGTGGTCATGATATGAAAACACCGTATTTCTGATGTCAGCTCTTCATTTGTGGTCATGATATGAAGACACCGTATTTCAGATGTCAGCAAATCTGCCTTTGTGACCAAGCTATTAAGACATCGTATTTCTGATGTCAGCTTTCCATTTGTAGTCATGCTATGAAGACACCGTATTTCAGATGTCAGCTCTCCATTTGTGGTCATGCTATGAAAACGCCGTATTTCTGATGTCAGCTCTTCATTTGTGGTCATGCTATGAAAACACCGTATTTCTGATGTCAGCTCTCCATTTGTGGTCATGCTGTGAAAACGCCGCATTTCTGATGTCAGCTCTCCATTTGTGGTCATGCTATGAAGACACCGTATTTCAGATGTCAGCAAATCTGCCTTGGTGGCCAAGCTATTAAGACATCGTATTTCTGATGTCAGCTTCCATTTGTGGTCATGCTATGAAGACACCGTATTTCTGATGTCAGCAAATCTGCCTTGGTGGCCAAGCTATTAAGACATCGTATTTCTGATGTCAGCTTTCCATTTGTGGTCATGCTATGAAGACACCGCATTTCTGATGTCAGCAAATCTGCCTTGGTGGCCAAGCTATTAAGACATCGTATTTCTGATGTCAGCTTTCCCACTTGTGGTCATGCTATGAAGACACCGTATTTCTGATGTCAGCAAATCTGCCTTGGTGGCCAAGCTATTAAGACATCGTATTTCTGATGTCAGCTTTCCATTTGTGGTCATGCTATGAAGACACCGTATTTCTGATGTCAGCAAATCTGCCTTGGTGGCCAAGCTATTAAGACACCGTATTTCTGATGTCAGCTCTCCATTTGTGGTCATGCTATAAAGACACCGTATTAATTTTCTGATGTCAGCTTTGCCTTTGTGACACCGTATGTCTGACGTCAGCCCTATGAAGACACCGTATTTCTGATGTCAGCCCTGCCTTTGTGGTCATGTTATGAAGATACCGTATTTTTGATGTCAGCTCTCCATTTGTGGCCAAGCTACGAAGACACCGTATTTCTTGTGTCAGCTGCCCCCCTTCCCCCATCTCCCCCCAGTCTTGCCACCTCTTTCTCTCTCCTACTCAGTCTTGCAACCCCTCTGTCTGTCTGTCTCTCTCAGTCTCGCCACCTCTCTCTCACATCCTCCACCCCCCACCCCCCACCCCCACGCGGCCCTCTCTCTTCACATCTCTCTCTCTCTTTTCAAATCTCTCTCCATCTCTCTTTCTCTCTCTCTCTTCACATCTCTCTCTCTCTCTCTCTCTCTCTCTCTCTCTCTCTCTCTCTCTCTCTCTCTCTCCAAATCCTCTCTCTCTCACCTCTCTCTCTCTCTCTCTCACATCTCTCTCTCTCTCTCTCTCTCTCTCTCTCTCTCTCTCTCTCTCTCCTCTCTCTCTCATCTCTCTCTCTTCTCTCTCTCTCTCTCTCTCCTCTCTCTCTCTCTCTCTCTCCTCTCCTCTCTCTCCATCTCTCTCAATCCTCTCCACCCACCTCCGCCTCTCTCTCTCTCTCTCTTCACATCTCTCTCTCTCTCTCTTCTCTCTCTCTCTCTCTCTCTCTCTCTCTCTCTCTCTCAATCTCTCTCTCTCTCTCTCTCTCTCTCTCTCTCTCTCTCTCCCCAATCCCCTCTCTCTCCCTCCACATTTCTCTCTCTCTCTCTCTCTCTCTCTCTCTCTCTCTCTCTCTCTCTCTCTCTCTCCCCCTCTCTCTCCCCCCCTCTCTCTCCCCCTTCTGTCTGTCTGTCTGTTGTATTTTTTTGCCCGAGGGCTGCATGAAAAAAAGTATTGTACTTATTCCGTTACCCTCGTTAATAAAAAAAAAATCGTTCTCTCTCTCTCTCTCTCTCTCTCTCTCTCTCTCTCTCTCTCTCTCTCAGCACTCCCCCGCCCCCCCCCCCTCCCCCCGCACCCCCTCAGTCTCGCCACCTCTCTCTCTGTCAACCCAAACCGCTGGCGGCTTACACGGACCATAAAGAGGAGGCCGGCGGGCTGCACACGCCAGTCTGGGTTAAAATACCTGCCCTCCATCCATTTGACTGACACCTGACGTCACTGTGACGTCAGACGGCCAGGTTGCAGTGATCAGGTGGAGGGCACACGAGCCACCGCTGACGTCACTGCACGCAAAGCACGTGCGGCTTGCAGCGCGCTGCTGTGGCTCAGTGGGACGGACCGCGTGCAGGACGAGCGGCACGACGCGCGCTGCTGTACGCATGTACAGCACGCTACGAGTCTCGCTTTCCGGCAATTTTCCGCTCCACTCGACCGGAACAGCTTACGCCACTGAAGGGCACGCCGTCATTGAAACATGGTGCTTAACGTCCACAGAAACCATAAGGCTTATCAGGGACGGGGAGAAGAGCGGGAAGGTGGGTGGGTGGGGTGAAGTGGGGGGTGGGGGGTAGAGGGGATCGGGAAGGGATGAGAGATGAAGAATTATATTATATAATTATATTACATACCTATCGTGCACTGCCCACCAGAAGACTCACGCTACACAGATAAACATAAAATTTAAAACACATCGCATCACACCAGTACACCACACACACACACACACACACACACACACACACACACACACACACACACACCACTCCTGCATTAAGATGGGCAGCGACGAGAGCCATTGTAATGTTTCACTAACAGTGAGGGGCCAAGTCACAAGACAGTGTCCAGAAATGCAACCTTTGTGAAGAGAAAGGAGAGTCGAGCCGAGGCCTTTCTGCTTACCAGCCTAACGCCTTACCGCTGGGCCAAACCGGCTCACAGAAGCCTCGCTTTCCGGCACCGCTCTCCTCTACTCCCCCAGAATCGGTTTCGCCACTGAAGGGGCACTGTACACACTCCGAGCATCGCTTTCCGGCACCTTCCTCCAAACTCTGCCAGATTGGTTACGCCACTGAAGGGGCACTCTTTATCTCCGCGCAGCTGTCCACCGACGCGGTCAGCGCCCTCCGAAAGGTTTGGGTACTGACAAGACTGTGAAAGCAACCTAGCGCCCAAGCACGCACGTAAACATGAGACGCATCCACCCCGGGTAAAAAAAAGAAGAAGTTCCGTGTCGATTCAAACGATCTGGGTTTTATTGAGCTGGCGTAAGCAACATGGCAACATCAAACAAGCGTCTGACAAAATCTGAGTTGTTTGTAACAAAATTGCTACTGTTGGAGTACACAACAAAAAACTGCTCGTTAGATGACAGTTTTCTGGGACCTATGGCGTAACTAAATACGGCAGTGGTTGAAGGAAGGATGTCGTAAACCAGGGCTTGGAGTTTGGGGGCACTACTCATCTCCGAGGATGTCCTCAGATGTCCTCAGATGTCGGCTGACATGTTAGGGACAAGTTGACCAATGCCGAAGCACGGTTCAATATAGCTTTACGTCCACGGAAACCAGAAGGCTCGTTAGGACGGACAGCCCAGGACGGCCACCTCGACTCTCACACAGCTCCTGAACTATGATCTCCGAGGAGCTGTCCACCGACGCTTTAAGGCGTTAGGCTGATAAGCAGAGGAACCTCGGTTCGATTCCGCTTCGGTTCTCGTCTCTCTTCAAAAGATGTGGTTTGTGGACACTGTCTTGTGACTTTGTCCCTCGCAATTAATGAAACATTAAAGTGGCTCTCATCGCTGCCCATGTTAATGCAGGAGTGGTGTGTGTGTGTGTGTCTGTGTGTGTGTGCGTGCGTGCGTGTGTGTGTGTGTGTGTGTGTGTGTGTGTGCGTGCGTGCGTGCGTGGTGGTGGTGCAGCGCGGCGTGCGTGCGTGGTGTGTGTGCTGGCGCGTGTGTGGTGTGTGTGTGTGTGTGTGTGTGTGTGTGGTGTGTGTGTGTGTGCGCGTGTGTGTGTGCATGTGTGTGGGTGTGATGCGCGCGCGCGTGTGTGTGTGTGTGTGTGTGTGTGTGTGTGTGTGTGTGTGTGTGCGTGCGTGTGTCTGTGTGTCTTTCTGTCTGTGAGTGAATGTGTGTTTGGTATTTTAGTTGCAGTTTTGTATTTTGTATTGTTTTTAGCTCTCCCCATTTTTCCATTGGCGATTGTACCAGAACGGAGCACCAGCAACGTAACCTACCAAGATGGAAATCTCAAGAACATCAGTTTGTGTGCCGGCGTCTGGTGGTTACTGGGCCGGCGGAGAACGTGAAACCGAACTGAGCGGAAAGCTGAAAAGTGAAAATAATCGGGCAGGAGAGTGATGAACCGTCGAAATTGCGGATTGTGTCCAAATGCGCGGATTCTCTATCTGGGGCTTGCTATTTATAGAACCGTCTTTTCAGGCGTTGAACCGTGGCCGTACAAGAGCCGGGAAAGAAAAAAACAGGTGTCGACTGACTAACGGGTACGTAAAGGCAGCGCTTCGGAAAGATTGGCATTCGACGTTGAAGACTAAAGAAAAAAAGAAAAGAAAAAAACCCCCAAAAACAACAACAACAACAACAACAACAAAAACACACCCAACAACAACAACAAAAACTAAAAGAAACAACAACAACACACACACGCGAAAATACCTCTCCGCCCCCTCCAAATAACAAACAAACAAAAAACCCAACAACAAACAACAACAACAACACACCCACCCACCAACATGTGTGTGTGTGTGTGTGTGTGTGTGTGTGTGTGTGTGTGTGTGTGTGTGTGTGTGTGTGTGTGTGTCCTGTCTTTGTGGTGGTTGACCTGCCTTTGTGTGTCTGACCCTGTCTTTGTGGTGGTTGACATGCCTTTGTGTGTCTGATCCCGTCTTTGTGGTGGTTGACCTGCCTTTGTGTGTCTGATCCTGTCTTTGTGGTGGTTGACCTGCCTTTGTGTGTCTGATCCTGTCTTTGTGGTGGTTGACCTGCCTTTGTGTGTCTGACCCTGTCTTTGCGGTGGTTGACCTGCCTTTCTGTGTCTGATCCTGTCTTTGTGGTGGTTGACCTGTCTTTGTGTGTCTGACCCTGTCTTTGTGTGTCTGACCCTTTCTTTGTGAGTGTGTTTGACCTGTCTTTGTGTGTTTGACCCTGTCTTTGTGAGTGTGTTTGACCTGTCTTTGTGTGTCCGACCCTGTCTTTGTGAGTGTTTTTCACCTGACTTTGTGTGTCCGACCCTGTCTTTGTGAGTGTGTTTGACCTGTCTTTTGTGGTGGTTGACCTGTCTTTGTGAGTGTGTTTGACCTGTCTTTGTGTGTCTGACCCTGTCTTTTGTGGTGGTTGACCTGTCTTTGTGAGTGCGTTTGACCGGTCTTTGTCAGTGAGTGTGTTTGTCCTGTCTTTGTGTGTCTGGCCCTGTCTTTGTGGTGTTTGACCTGTCTTTGTGTGTTTGACCTGTCTTTGTGAGTGTGTTCGACCTGTCTTTGTGTGTTTGACCTGTCTTTGTAAGTGTGTTTGACCTGTCCTTGTGTGTTCGACCTGTCTTTGTGTGTTTGACCCTGCCTTTGTGAGTGTGTTTGACCTGTCTTTGTGTGTTTGACCTGTCTTTGTGAGTGTGTTTGACCTGTCTTTGTGGTGTTTGACCTGTCTTTGTGAGTGTGTTCGACCTGTCTTTGTGTGTTTGACCTGTCTTTGTGAGTGTGTTTGACCTGTCTTTGTGTGTTCGACCTGTCATTTTGTGTTTGATCCTGCGTTTGTGTGCTTGACCTGTTTTTGTGAGTGTGTCTGACCTGTCTTTGTGTTCTCGACCCTGTCTTTGTGAGTGTGTTTAACCTGTCTTTGTGTGTGTGTTTGATTTGTTTTTGTGAGCGTGTTTGACCCTGTCTTTGTGTGTTTGACCTGTCTTTGTGGTTGTTGATATTTCTTTGTGGTGGTTGATCTGTCTTTGTGGTGGTTGACTGTCTTTGTGGTGGTTGACTGTCTTTATGGTGGTTGACTGTGGTGGTTGATCTGTCTTTATGGTGGTTGACTGTCTTTGTGGTGGTTGATTGTCTTTGTGGTGGTTGATATTTCTTTGTGGTGGTTGACTGTCTTTGTGGTGGTTGACTGGTCTTTATGGTGGTTGACTGTCTTCGTGGTGACGGTTGACCGGGCGGCAGAGTTACGCCAGAGGACTTCAACAGGCCTAGTGGGCTATGCTGACACTGGTCCCGAGCGCCGCTTTCCGACACCTTCCTCCAAAATTGGGGGAGTGATGTCGTAAACTAGTGCTTGGAGGCCAGCCATGTTTATGCTGTGCGGCAGTCTCCCGAGATAGCTCCACGACATCTTCCGTCCTCGTGGAAAAATCGTGCCGTGTGGCCCATACATCTCTCCGCAAACATGATAATTATGGCGTGTTGGTGTGGTGATCAGATTTACTTAGCGGGCTAAAAGCCTTTAATCTGGTCTTTGCCAGCCTAAGCTACTCTAGCTTAACTTTTAACACCGAGGTTACAACATTACTCACGACGCTTAAGCATGCTAATTTTTACGGATTGCGTGTGGATGAATGCCCCCTCGTCAGTCGAAGATTAAGCCAGTTACATATTGTTTAATGTTTAAAATAAATTTTCAAAAGTTAATTCCGTCTGTGCATACAGAATTATCGTTGAGCTAAATCAGGGAAATGCCGGGTACAGAGAAAAAAAAGGTGTGTGTGTGTGTGTGTGTGTGTGTGTGTGTGTGTGTGTGTGTGTGTGTGTGAGAGAGAGAGAGAGAGAGAGAGAGAGAGAGAGAGAGAGAGAGAGAGAGAGAGAGAGGGAGTGTGGTGTGTGTGTGTGTGTGTGTGTGTGTGTGTGTTGGGAGAGAGAGAGAGAGAGAGAGAGAGAGAGAGAGAGAGAGAGAGAGAGAGAGAGAGAGAGAGAGAGAGAGAGAGCGTGTGTGTGCGTTAGGGTGTGTGTAGTGTGACTTGTGTAAAGAGGAAAAACCAGAGTAAGCAGAAAGGATGGTCGGATGAAGCTCGTGCTTGTGTGTTGCGTGTCAGTGTGTTGTTGTGTGGTGTGAAAGAGAAAAAGTAATTGCGTCTGTGAAAGAATTAGGAGAAATCTAGAGAGAAGGAAGAGAAAAATGTTGTGTGTGTTGTGTGTGTGTGTGTGTGTGTGTGTGTGTGTGTGTTGTCTGAGAAGAAGATGAGAGAGAGAGAGAGAGATGAGAGAGAGAGAGAGAGAGAGAGCGTGTGTGTGCGTTACGTGTGTTGTGTGTGTGTGACTTGCCTGACCAGTGTCGCGTGTGTCTGCACTTGCTTCTTGTTCCACGTGCACGTGGTTGTCTGTGGGCCGCTGAGACGACAAGTCTTGCTCTTGGTTGTCTTATGATATGACAAGTCTTTCTCATTGTCTGCCTCAGTTGCCGACAAGTCCTTCTCTTGGTTGTCTTCTGATATGACAAGTCTTTCTCATTGGTTGTCTGCCTCAGTTGACAAGTCCTTCTCTTGGTTGTCTTCTAATAATTTATGACAAGTCTTTCTCTTGGTTGTCTCTTTGAGCTGACAAATTTTGCTCCTGGTTGTCTCAGTTCCTGACTGAGAAACCGGATGAGTCACTTTGGGTGTAGCTGCCTGTCTGAGAAGACAAGTCTAGTTCTTGCAAGTCTCGCTCTTGGTTGTGTTCTCGTCCTCAGAACTGCGGGTCCGACGTCTCACTGACAGCTGGGGCTTACTTCGTCTTTCACACCATCACTGACCAAAAACTGCACGAACTGACCTTTCCCTAAGGCAGGCCTTTTGTCGAGTGTTCAGCGCCCAGAGGACTTGAACTCACTTCGGCAGTTTCGTGTTGCACGTGCAAGTTGGACTGACTGGCCCCCCCCCCCCCCCCCCACCCCGCGTCACACCCTGGGGCAACGGTTGGATGCAAACCGAGTCGGGTGAACTCAGTAGTTCACAACCAGAAATGGAGAACTAGTTGGCATCTCTGAATGAGTTCAGAAAAAACGTTTTCGCCCAGGAAACCGATCACAGTCAAATGAGAGAGAGAGAGAGAGAGAGAGAGAGAGAGAGAGAACTCGAATTCGAACACTTTATTTTACAATGATTGTAGTTTAGGTTCAGTCAAAAACCTGTCTAACTAGTCCTTGCAAAGCTATTGATGAACAGATACAAATTACAGGCATTATTTACTATATATACATATATAGGCATGAATGAGAGAGAGAGAGAGAGAGAGAGAGAGAGAGAGAGAGAGAGAGAGAGAGAGAGAGAGAGAGAGAGAGAGAGTGTGTGTGTGTGTGTTTTAACTGATAGCGACCTTCGCAGATTTGATTTTATTTACCCTATTTACCAGTATCGCAGACGATTCCAGCATTTGCGGTTGTGTCCCTTGTACTGCACACTCAAAGCGAGCGCTATTACTTCCCTTTGTAGGTTCAGTGGACTACAGAAACGCCCAAAGCCTGATTCAGTCTAGTTCGGATATATTATATATACGTGTGTTGAGCTGGAGTTGCAGGGGAACGGAGGAAGGGTGTGTGGGTGTGTGTGGGTGTGCGGGTGGGTGGAGGGGGTGCGGGTGGGGGTTGGGGGGTTGTTGCCTTTCAGAGCTGTCACTTTTTCTTCTCTTTTTTCTTCTCCAGCTTACATTTATTTTTTACTCGTATCTTTTAAAAGCAGCACTCTAAAAACTAAAGTTTTCCGTCAACGAAATGCGTAATTTTCATTGTTTGTGTGTCGGTCTGCGGGCGGGTGGGTGGTGGGTGGTTAGTAAATATTTTATAGAATTGATTTTTGTTTGTTTTTTAATGCCAGTGCACGTGCAATTGCGTTGTATTTATCCTTTGTATTGTTTCTTGCGTTGGCCTCTCTAGAAGTCGTCATCGTCTCAGCCGTACTGCGTTTGTTGCCATTGTCTCTGTAACTGCATTAGTCATTATCTCAGTATTGTGTTAGTTGCCATTATCTTGCCACTGTCTCTGCGTTGTGTCCGTTGCCATTGTCTCAGTATTGTGTTAATCGTCATTATCTTGCCACTGTCTCTGTATTGTGTTAGTTGCCATTGTCTTTGTACTGTGTTGGTATTAATCGTCATGTCTCGCGTTGGTTGTTGCCATTGTCTCTTTTTAATCGCATTATCATTTCTGTTTGTGTTTGTTGCCATCTTCTGCCACTGTCTCTGCGTTGTGTTTCGTTGCCATTGTCTCAGTATTGTGTTAATCGTCATTATCTTGCCACTGTCTCTGTATTGTGTTAGTTGCCATTGTCTTTGTACTGTGTTGTTATTATCTCTGTATTGTGTTAATCGCCATTATCTTGCCACTGTCTCTGCGTTGTGTTCGTTGCCATTGTCTCAGTATTGTGTTAATCGTCATTATCTTGCCACTGTCTCTGTGTTGTGTTTGTTGCCATCGTCTCTGTACTGTGTTGTTATTATCTCTGTATTGTGTTAATCGCCATTATCTTGCCATTGTCTCTGCATTGTGTTCGTTGCCATTGTCTCAGTATTGTGTTAATCGTCATTATCTTGCCACTGTCTCTGTGTTGTGTTTGTTGCCATCGTCTCTGTACTGTGTTGTTATTATCTCTGTATTGTGTTAATCGACATTATCTTGCCACTGTCTCTGCATTGTGTTCGTTGCCATTGTCTAAGTATTGTGTTAATCGTCATTATCTTGCCACTGTCTCTTGTATTGTGTTAGTTGCCATTGTCTCTGTACTGTGTTGTTATTATCTCTGTATTGTGTTAATCGCCATTATCATGCCACTGTCTCTGTATTGTGTTAGTTGCCATTGTCTCAGTATTTAACACTGCATCAGTATTGTGTTAGTTGCCACTGTCTCAGTATTGTGTTATAACACTCTCAGTACTGTGTTAGTTGCCATTGTCTCAGTATTGTGTTATAACACTCTCAGTATTATGTTAGTTGCCATTGTCTCAATATTGTGTTATAGCACTGCCTCAGTATTGTGTTAGTTGCCATTGTCTCAGTGTTGTGTTATAACACTGTCTCAGTATTGTATTAGTTACCATTGTCTCAGTATTGTGTTACTGTCTCAGTATTGTGTTATAACATTGTCTCAGTATTGTGTTAGTTGCCACTGTCTCAATATTGTTATAACACTCTCAGTATTGTGTTATAACACTCAGTATTGTGTTAGTTTCCATTGTCTCAGTATTGTGTGAGTTTCCATTGTCTCAGTACTGTGTTGTAACACTGTCTCAGTATTGTGTTATAACACTGTCCCAGTATTGTGTTAATTGCCATTGTCTCAGTATTGTGTTGGGACACTCGGTATTGCGTTATAACACTGTCTCAGTATTGTGTTATAACACTGTCTCAGTATTGTGTTAGTTGCCATTCTCAGTATTGTGTTATAACACTGTCTCAGTATTGTGTTAGTTGCCATTGTCTCAGTATTGTGCTATAACACTGTCTCAGTATTGTGTTAGTTGCCATTGTCTCAGTATTGTGTTATAACACTGTCCCAGTATTGTGTTAGTTGCCATTCTCAGTATTGTGTTATAACACTGTCTCAGTATTGTGTTAGTTGCCATTGTCAGTATTGTGTTATACCACTGTCTCAGTATTGTGTTAGTTGCCATTGTTTCAGTATTGTGTTGTAACACTGTCCCAGTATTGTGTTAGTTGCCATTGTCAGTATTGTGTTATACCACTGTCTCAGTATTGTGTTAGTTGCCATTGTTTCAGTATTGTGTTGTAACACTGTCCCAGTATTGTGTTAGTTGCCACTGGGAAAAGTTCAGGGCTCATCTCGAGCCAACGAGGCGTTCGGCAAGTGTTCATTATTATTGTATTATTATTTGCCTGTTAAATTTGTTACCAGTGCTTTCGTGACCAACCTCAGTATTTCACAATAGGCTGCACACACACACACACACACACACACACACACACACACACACACACACACACACACACACACTAACACACAAACCACACACACACAAACCACACACAGAACACCGCGCAGGAAGTCTACACGATTTATTCATCGCCTGGCACAGAGACCAGTACACAGCAGTCAGAAAGACCGGGCCGTAAGTCTGTCCTTTCATCACAGGACAATTTTGTTTTTGTCAGTCAATAATTCTCAATCAGTATAGCATTAGCAACCAATGAACATGTAGTGGGTCATTTGCAAAACAAAAGTGAGTGAGGGCACAGGGTTCCAGGAAAGCGCCCCTTATTCTAACCCCCAACCCGCTTCTGTAGAACAGCTTAAAGGGGCGCCCTCCTCGAAACCCCGACACAAGGTGATAATAATAAACACGTATACACCGACGTCAGATTCATTACGTCAGAAGCTGCGCGCGCCCTCCCTCGGTGGAGTAGTGTACGGATGACGTAGCACATGGAATGACTCTCGAACTGGACGAGTCTTTTTCAAGCATTCAAGTCACAATGAACACTATAGTGTCAAGTTCATCGTTTGACAGTATAGTGTCAAGGCCTTTTCAAGCATTCAAGTCACAAAGAACACTATAGTGTCAAGTTCATCGTTTGACAGTATAGTGTCAAGGCCTTTTCAAGCATTCAAGTCACAAAGAACACTATAGTGTCAAGTTCATCGTTTGACAGTATAGTGTCAAGGCCTTTTCAAGCATTCAAGTCACAAAGAACACTATAGTGTCAAGTTCATCGTTTGACAGTATAGTGTCAAGGCCTTTTCAAGCATTCAAGTCATATTGAACACTATAGTGTCAAGTTCATCGTTTGACAGTATAGTGTCAAGGCTTTTTCAAGCATTCAAGTCATATTGAACACTATAGTGTCAAGTTCATCGTTTGACAGTATAGTGTCAAGGCTTTTCAAGCATTCAAGTCATAATAAACACCAGGGAGTCAAGTTCATCGTTGACAATATAGTGTCAAATGTTTTCAATCATTCAAGTCATAATAAACAACACATAGTGTCCATGAACGAACGAATGGAAAACAACAACAACCCCTTGTAGTCGGTATACCCTGGCAATACATTTCAAATCTCTCTGAACATACTATTACCCAGACCCCCCCCCCCCCCTTCCCCCACAAAAAAGAAAAAGAAAAAGAAAAGAAAAAAAAGAAAAAAAGAGAGAACCTTTTCACGATCAGATCGACTGATTTTTATACATTCTAGATTTAATGCCCGGTTGACCGCCAAGGTCATATCAGGGTACATTACTAAACAACTAGCCAACAAATTGCTGTCTTATGTTGTACGTCACTTTGTTTCAAAGAGGATTAAAAAATAAAATAAAATAAAAATCCCCCAAAAATTCGAACGAACCCCGAAGGCATAAACTAGAAAGACAAAACCCTTGGCAGTCAGTCAAGCACGCAAAGCTATAGCCTGACCTTCGCCAGGCCTTAAAATGACAGAGAAACGGTGGAAAGCTCTGGACTCCCGCTTTAGAAAACAGACCAGAACCCTCACAGTTAAGAACGGACTACACGCGTACTCATTCTCACTCTGAAGGTAAAACCCACTCTACAGAAATGAGCACGTACGTATTTATATTCTGCTGATAAAACCCATCACACAGAATTGATGACTGATTCTGTTGGTAAACCCAGTTCAATTGGACAAAAAAAAAGGTTGACTGACTCGGCAGGTAAACCCCATTGTACAGACAGGATCACTTGCTCTCCCAAAAAAGCACCCCCCCCCCCCCCCCCCCTCATACACATACATTACTGCACATGCTTATTTTCCTGACACAATCTAGTCTATCGGCTCACTCGTGCATCTTAAAATTCACTGTACAAAGACAAAGACATCTTGCACAGGCAAATCTCATCATCACGATATTTAAATCTTCTTTTTCCCCCCTTGTATGCAAAAGAACAACAACAAAAATAAAAAATAAAATAAGGAAAACAAAAACAAATGAAGGCTTATCACCAATGAGACTATTATTCAACACACACAACACACACACACACACATCGAAGAGTGCAAACGAGAGAGAGAGAGAGAGAGAGAGAGAGAGAGAGAGAGGAGAGAGAGAGAGAGGGCAACAACAACAACAACAAAGCAGCTACAAAGGACAAGGTGCAGGCAAAGACAAACAGAGAGTAATACCGACATCTTTGTGTGAAACACGAGATATAAAAATATGAAGACTCCACGCCCGGCCTTGAAGAACAACTGTCTGTCTGTCCCCATGCCTGACACAGCAAGTGACCCACAGACATCACCGGCACGTAGGCACACGCACTGCTGGTCCGGTCCGGTCCGGTCCGGTCCGGTCTGGCACCCGGGCGCCAGCCACGTCGTTGGGCATTTTGATTACACAGGAAAAACAGCAAAAAGTTCCAGATTCCAAACGTGGCAACTGCTGATTCGGTTGCACCGCGAAAGTGCAGACACCCTTTCGTTTCTGGCAAATAACAAGCACCCGCACGCTTCAGATGCACAGCAAAATTCTGGCCCCCTTCCCCACCCTACCCCCAAGAGAGAGAGAGAGATATATATATAGAGAGAGAGAGAGAAACAAAAATGTACAAGTACCAAGAACCACGCCGGCTTTTATGTACAAAATATATAGATGAACTCATGGCAGCCTTAATCTTGACCCAAATTGTCACACCGGATATAGTTTGCACAGACAGTTCGTGTCACGCACGCACGCACGCACGCACGCACACACACACACACACACACACACACACACACACACACACACAGCACATGACTTGAAAAACACGGGGCCACACCACCCACACACACTTCACACTTGAAAAACACGGGGACACGCACACTGCCTCAACCTCGCTACTGAAAAATGAAGCAACACATTAAGTCCCCCCCCCAACCATCCGAGAGAGAGAGAGAGAGAGAGAGAGAGAGAGAGAGAGAGAGAGAGAGAGAGAGACTTTATTACACAAGAATAAATATTTAGGGGGGGGAGGAAGAGAGAGAGAGAAAGAGACTTACTTTATTACACAGGATAAAGATTTAAAAGAGACGGGGGGGGGGGGGGAGGAGAGAGAGAGAGAGAGAGGAGAGAGAGAGAGGAGTTTATTCACAAGGATTAAGAAAAAGAAACGGGGGAGGCGGGCAGAGACAGACTTTATTAACAAGGCTTTTAAAGAGAGAGGGGGAGGCAGAGAGAGAGAGAGAGAGAGTTTATTACACAAGGATAAAGATTCAAAAGAGAGACGGGGGGGGGGGGGGGGGGGGGGGGGGGCAGAGACAGACTTTATTACACAAGAGTAAAGACTTAAAAGAGAGAAAGGGGGGAGAAAAAGAGAGAGTTTATTACACAAGGATAAAGACGATTTTTTTTTTTTAAAGAGAGAGAGACAGACAGACAGAGACAGAGAGGCGATGAGAAACAGAAACAGCAGCAGCAGCAGCAGAAGACCAGTCCGCACACGCCAGACGTCATGACCTTTTCCCTCTGCCGGCTTCACAGTTAAGGACGACGCAAAACGGTCTTTAACACATGGAAATGGGGTGGTGGTGGTGGTGGTGGTGGCGGGAGCGGGACGATTTAGCTCTTGGATTTTTAACGAAAAGGGCAAGGTTTGAGACACAGTGGTGATGGAGATTTCACTGGGCACACGCACATGTATACATGTACAGAGAACTGTAAGGTTGAGTTTGAAAACAACAACAACAACAACAAACAACAGACGAACACTGGAACCGTTTTAAAGGCAGCGTTGGGGGAAACCTCTGAGACTGTAAGGCGGGGTGGAGCGCCTATGGGCTTTTCCGGGCGCACAGATACCACGCTGAACAGAACTGAACTTCCACTCGGCTAAGAAAAGACAAAGGCACTACTACTAGTTTTGACTGAAGCCCTATCAACGGGTGAAATAACACTGTACGATGATACAAAAACTACCTCACCGACCCTTAAAACGGAAACGCACCGTCCATGCTCCAACAGACAAGAACTCTTCGCTAAAGGTCGGCTGTTTTGCCGCAGGTTTTTCCATTTCGGCTTTTTTTTTTTTTCCTTTTCAGAACAGCCTGTATTGATGTGGTTGACTGAAATGATTAGAGCCCTCTCCCAACACCCCCCCTGAGCCCCCCTCCCCCCCACCAACCACCACCCTCCCCGCAAAAAAAGACGAAAAGAAATCCAACCTTTGTGAAGGTAATAGAGCTAAACATTATGGATTCATCAACAGCGCTCGAGGAAACAAAGTATGACGTCAGCAGCGTGCGGGAACACGGATCAGAGAGCAGGTTTACGACCGCAGAAGAGGAAGAAAAAGAAAAAAAAGAGAAGAAAAAAAAAACACAGGGGAAGGGATACAGAAATCAGACACACACCACCACCACAGGAGAAGGGAGATACAAACGGGAAACCATCATCACCACAGGAGAGGGAAGAGAGAAATCAGACACACGGCAAACACACCAGCACAGGAGAGGGGAGAGAGAAATCAGACACGGAAAAGAGAGAAATCAGGAGCATAGGACACAATCAATGAGAGAGAGAGAGAGAGAGAGAGAGAGAGAGAGAGAGAGAGAGAGAGAGAGAGAGAGAACTTTAATACTCAAGGATAGTAGCATAAGGTCTATTTGGACCTATCTAACAGCCAGTCCTTGCTACACTACAAACACAAATAAGCACGACTATGCCACAAACAAATATTATAAGCACGAATAAGCAACTGATTGACTGATTGATTGATTGATTGATTGAGAGAGAGAGAGAGAGAGAGAGAGAGAGAGAGAGAGAGAGAGAGAGAGAGAGAGAGAGAGAGAGAGAGAGAGAGACAGACAGAGAGAGAGACAGAGAGACAGACACAGACAGACAGACAGACAGACACTGAGATAAAATGGAAACACACATGTACAGGTAAAGGAAAGAGCAATCAGACACACCGGAAACACATCAGCACAGGTAAGATGAAGGAAGCGAACAAAAAAACACCAGTATGGGAAGAGAAGAGAGAAACCACAAACAGAAGAATCACATCAGAACAGCTAAAGGGGCAAAGAGAAAACACACCAGCACAGGTAAAGGGAGAGACAGAAATCAGACACACTACAAAACACACCAGCAAATAAGGCGCAGCAGAAGCACCCCAGAACCCTCTATTTGTGACCTTTAAAACAACTGCCCGCTATTGAAAACTTATCAAAGATCGCTTTAAAAAAAAAATCCATAAAAAAAAAAATCCATTAAAAAAAAAAAAAAAAAAAAAATAACACCAACAACAAAACCGGAGAGAGAAAAAATCCACAGGTTATATTTATACTGAAGGTCTACATTACATATATATGTAAATGGTCACATATAACTGATTCTGCTGAATCTCAACAACAAAAAGGAAGTGCCAGACAGAGAAAGAGGGAAAAAGATTCAACTAAATACGAAGCAATCCGGATTTACACATCCATCCAGAAACCCTCTCGCATAATGTGCGTCATTTGCAATCTCACATCAGGAATCCGAAGAAGAAAAAAGAAAAGAAAAAACCCAATCACAATTCATATCCCAATCGCCACACGATAATCAACAGGGTGAATATTCCATCCAATTGAACTTAAGATACTGAAGTCCATCCTCCACAGAACCGTCCAATCAACAGCTGACTTGGAAATGAACGGACCAATCAATACGGGCCGTAAAAACGTCAACCAACATGGCACAAATGGAATCACACGATATAATTATACGCGCACTCAAAAAGTTAATGTCCATAAATTCTGGAACCAACCAAAACAACAGCGAAACCCTGTTTTAACCTATTTCTGGACTCGATTTTAGCGGCTGAAAGCCTTTCTGTTGGTATTCACTACTGTCTGTGTAAAATTGAAAAAAAAAAAAAAACTTATTTGGAAGAGAGAGAGAGAGAGAGAGAGAGAGAGAGAGAGAGAGAGAGAGAGAGAGAGAGAGACAGACAGACAGACAGACAGACAGACAGACAGACAGCTCCAGCAGCAACTTACATATTTACTCTTGCAAGTACATAGTTATTTACGTCTGGGTGATCAATGGCGTTTGGAATCAGAATCGCCGAAATGACCCGACACTAGCCTATTACAGTATTAATATTATTACGTTTTCAGAACTGTTCTTTGGTCACAGCTAACTTGTGATTTACTTGGGGTTTGAACTGGTGTAGAAGAACTCTGCAATTTATCCTGAAGGACCCTATGCGATTGACCAGACGTTAAAATGCGGGGAGGAGGGGGGGGGGGGGGGGGGGGGGGCGGTTGGTGGTGGTTATGGGTTGCATGCATCTGAGTTTAGTTGTGCCAGTCATTTATTGTTGATATTTTGGTCTACCGCTGTGTCTAACCGTTTTGTCAAATGTCCTCTCTTTGATGTTTCACGCAGTACCCCCCTCCCCCCCCCCCCATCCCCATATTTGTGGTTTTTGAAACAAATTCTTCACCTGTCTCACCGTTTTGTCAAATGTTCTCTCTTAGGTGTTTCACGCAGCCTCCCATTTGTGGTTTTTGAAACAAATTCTTTACCTGTCTAACCGTTTTGTCAAATGTTCTCTCTTTGGTGTTTCAGAGCCCCCCCTCCCCTCGTGGATTTTGAAACAATTCTTCACCTGCGCTGTAACTAGTAACTTGACGTTTTTTTTCTCTCACCCAGTCAACCAGCACGGTTGTATCAGGGCGATCACCTGCGCTGAACTGAATCAACTTGTGTAATTATGTGTTGCACCAGCTGGCCGCAACAGGCCAGTCATTAGTAGTTTGTGACCCTTGAATGAGCTGGATAAGCTTGCCAGCGGCATCCCTGATTAATCACCATAGCATCACTTCATCAACCACGATTCGATTACACGCTGTGCGATCTCTTTCAACGGGGGTAATGCTGAAGGGACTAACTCTTCGAAAATGTGCGTCTGATGTTTGTGTATGCATATTTTGTTTTACGTTTGCCAAGTGACTGGTTTTTTGATTGACTGGACAAAGGGTTTATATATATATTTTATGAGAAGTTTTGAAATGTGCATAATCTGCTTATGACCTGAGTTTGACTGTCAAAAGGTGACCCTGCGTGGTTGACAGGACATTAAAATCCACTGACTGACTGACTAACTAACTAACTAACTAGCAAGCAACCTCACTAGCACTGTCCAGTCATCACAAGTTCGCGACCCTGCTCACAGCATGGAATCGTTCGACGTTCGTGACCTTAGAGCAAGTTGGTGTTTTACGCCCAGTCAAAAAACGTGCTGTACAGTCTTGCATGGCGAGTATAAGACGGCCACAAGTTCCCCGCTTTAGGAAATTACTGAATGCAAGTCGTACGACCTTGCCAGCAGCGTCAAGGCTGCAGGATGTTGGCTGCTCTTCCGGGGTCGCCCAGGTCACTGATCCGGGTGAACCCTTTTTGTCGCACCTACTTTCAGATCTCACCCTATGGAATGCATTTTTCAAAGTATATAGCATGCACACTTGGTCAGGATCCTACAGATGTTTTTCTTAAAATAAAAAAATAAAAGTTCTAAGTTTTAAAGATTTGTTTCAGTGTTTGGTCTTGACTGTACTGATTTAGTATTCTTCTTCTTATTATTAGAAGAAGAAGAAGAAGAAGAAGAAGAAGAAGAAGAAGAAGAAGAAGAAGAAGAAGAAGAAGAAGAAGAAGAAAGAGAAGAGAAAGATTTAGCTTAAAGATTTTTGAGTCCATCTGTTTTAATGCCTGTTCAAGACTTTACCGATTTATTTAAGGGCAGAAAGAAAGGGGGGAAAAAAAGGAAAAGGAAGAAAAGAAGACGAGATTTTGCATGTGCCCGATTTCAGTGAGTCCGGTTTTTAAAGTGAGTTAAAACAGGGTTGCACTGTATCACAGAGAAACAATGTACATGACTGAATCACCCTGCTCCTGTCCTTGCCACACCCACACGTCAGCACACACTATTGCTCTGCCGTATGTACAAACACCTTCACCACTCTTCTCTTATGAGTTCTCTCCATTTCAACGTGCATGCACCTTCAGTAAACAACCGCGGCCAAAAGCCGACTGATGACACAATTTTATTCCTCACCACTTTTCGTCCCGATAATCATACTCTCTGGTATTCGTAAGTAGTGTGTACCTTAGAGAAAACATCACAGCCAGTGCCCACCAGTTCACACAGAATTTCTTTTTGTGATCCTTCCACCTTTTCATAGCAAGGTATTAAAAACCCCAAAACAACAACAACAAAAACAACACTTCTGGCTCATAATATCTCCATTTTGTTTTGTTTTTTTGCCCCCCCCCCCCCCTTTCTGTCGACTCTACAGGCCCACTCCACAACTCGTGCCTCATAATCTCGCCCAGTGTAACACGGGTTGTGTCAGCCATTTTGAACTTCCCAGTCTGTGAATCCGAACGCAGAACCTACCACTGTACCAGTACAAAGACAGATTTAAAAAACAACAACTTCAACATCATATACAGCCATCATTTTGCTATGGTTCGGGTGGGGGCCATGCATCACATGACAGAGGGGACAAGCCAAGCTTTCTTCCCGTTCTAGCTTCACATTTGCCACAAGACTGTAAAGGAGAGGTTGGTGTTCAAGTTCCAACTCGGCCGTATCAAAATCATGTCGGTTACTGACCTCTCGCCGCCCTCTGACTGACAGAAGGTCTTCAGCCAATCAGCGTCCGCGTGCAGACACACCACCTGAGACAAGCCTCGCGTAAAACGAAGCACGTAGGCCCTGGATAAGTGTCGTTTAGTAGCTTGATAAAGGGGAGTACCTGAAAATTCGCATGTTGTGTTTTGTCCTAACAAATGGCGTTCTTTTGAACCTTTTCACGTGGTGTTTGGATCCTGCTTTTGTCGTATAAAAAAAAGATCGAAAAAAAAAAGAAGAAAAAGAAGAAGAAGAAAAGACAACAAAAGCGTGAGACGGAAGGACCGGACTGGGAAGGTTAAATGTTGGACTGGAAGCTTGGAGAGTTACAACTGTTATCAACTGCCGTGACATAAACCCTCTACATATAAATTATGTAATATAATTATGTTGACAACTGACGTGACATCAAATGACCTGACATAAACCCACATTCAGCCTGAAGGGCCTGTCGCAAAAGTCGCGTCAGTATCCTATGAGCCAACGGGGTACCACAACGACCCACGTGGTCTTGTTTACACCGCTTGTCTAAGTCAGGGGAGCTTTCTGGCTAAAGGCGAGAGGTCAGGGGCGAGAGGTCATCGGCGAGAGGTCAGGGGCGAGAGGAGGTCGGGGGCGTTATTTTAGGACGCAGTAACTGCCCTCATTACTAACACTAACCAAACCCCGTCTACAGTTTTAAGTTCTCGAATGAACCGGACCTATATGACAGAGGCATGTGTTATGGCGTGTTCACCGTTACGCTCGCAATATCTCAACCAGTGCCTGGCTGGACTCGGTTGAACGCTGAGGTTGAAAGTGGAGCCTAGCTCTCATATATATATATATATATATATATATATATATATATATATATATATATATATATATAGTAGCAACGCCATGGCACGCAAACACATTACCCAGCTGGAAAGGCTGGAATCCGACAGGTAACAGATTTTTCGACGCCCAGTCAACCATGACGGATACAGATACACCAGGGCAAAACACATTTTGCTGTTGCTGTTGCTGTTGCTGCTGTTAGAACATGGTACACGCTGACCCTAACAACACTCGTGCACGTCCGAAGCTTGAGCCCAAGGAATAATTTAACCAATGTCCGAAGCCTCTGCACAATAATAACGATAATTTAACCAATGTCCGAAGCCTCTGCACAATAATAACGATAATTTAACCAATGTCCGAAGCCTCTGCACAATAATAACGATAATTTAGCCAACTATCTGCGACACAGGACGCCTGCAAGAGTTCACCAGGAGCTGGCTGGACGTGGAGTTTGACAGCTGCGCCGGGCGCGGACGCAAGGACGCAAGGACGAGTCCCGCACCTTGCTGAAGTTTGGAATCTGACCCTTGAGACATCAGACACGCACACGCACACGACGCCGCTTGTGCGTGTTCTGACGTCAACTCTCTGCAGCTGACGATGTCGGCGAGAGTTCACGAAGAGTTGGCTGCAAGGGGTTACTCCGGCTGGAGGCCGACACCGACCAACGCCGTTCACAGTTACGTACGTGCGTGCACACGAACCTCTCAAACGTCATGCGTGTCACGTACAGCACGTCACTTGTTCACAATGACGTCACGACTCTTTGGCAGAAGATGCCGCCTCACCGCAAGAACCAGAGGAGCTGAGTTTAAAAAAAAAAAAAAAAAAAAATCTTTTTTTTTACCATCCTTCGTTCTAAACAAACGTATAGTCTGAACAATCAGACGAAGCACAATGTTAAAAAAAAACAAAAACAACAACAACCCACCAGCAACATCCATCCATACACTGTTCTGTCAAAACCCGCACAAACTCAACCCCCACGTAACATAGCATATATTCAAAGAGTATATTATATACACAAACCCCAGTCAGCACCGCTTTCGTTTCACACGACAGGCTGTGTCTGTGGCAAAAACGGAAAAGTAACACGCGCCCATCCACAAAACCACACACACACACCAAGCGTTTATCTTCAGTGTTAAACCCTCCACCCCCCACCCCCCCTTCCCAATACCCAAGAAGCTCCCTCCACCCAACCAACCCAACCCGACCCCCAGCCTCTTCAGTTGTTGACGCAGGCCAGGAGGTGGTTGCAGAGGGCGGCGTAGTGCGTGTGGTCACCGGACAGCTTGCGCACGTGCAGCCCGGGGGGGACCTCGCCCTCCCCGTCGTAGACCTCCACCTCCATCTCCAGGTCGGCCTGCTGCAGCCGGAAGCGCTTCTCCAGCCGCTCGTAGGCCACGGTGGGGCACACGGAGTCCAGGGCGTCCTTGATGGCCACCAGGACCTCCTCCACCGTCCGGGGGCCGGCCGGGGCCAGCTCCAGCAGCCTCGGCATGCTGCCGTCCGCGGCCGACAGCGAGCCGCTCGGCGGCTCCGACCCTGGCTCCGTCGCCGGGAGGCAGCCGAACGGGGAGTGGCGCGCGGAGGAGGAGGAAGGGGAGGAGGAGGAGGGGGGCGTGGGGGTGGGGGTGGGGGAGGGGGAGGGCGAGGAGGGCGAGTAGGGCCGCGGGGAGTAGGACGGGGAGGGAGAGCTGGGCGAGGAGAAGGGGGAGGGGGCGGTTGGGATAGGGATGGGGGTTGGGGCGGGGGTGGCGGTGGTGGTGGTGGTGGTGGGGCGGAAGAGGTCACCTCCCCCTCCTCCTCCTCCTCCTCCTCCTCTTCCGCCAACGCCGCCGCAGCCGAGCGGGCCTTGGAACAACAACAGGTTCGAGTCGGAATGGCTGGTGGGGTGGCCGTGGGCGCGGGCATGGGCCGGGGAAGACGACGACGACGACGACGACGACGAGGACGAGAAGAAGGACGAGGACGAGACGGCGGCGGTGCTGGAGGCGGCCGAGAGGTGTCTCTCCAGCGACGGCGCCGACGAGGCGGCCGGGCCCGGAAAGCTGGCGTTCAGCGGCGACGGCGGCGACGACAGCGACTCCCGCCGCCCCCCTCCGTCCCCGTGGGCCCCCTGAGGCTGGTGGTGCAGCGGCGAGCTGGGCTGCGAGAAGAAGCCGGAGAAGGACGCCGAGCCGGACGACGACCCGGACAGCGGCGACGTCCGGTAGGTGGGGGAGGACGGCGAGGACGCCGAGGCGAAGCGCCCGGGGTGGCGCCCCTCCGCCCGCCCCGCGGCCAACGACCCCCCCCCCCCCGGCCCCGCCCCGGCCCCGCCCCCGCCCCCGCCGAAGAGGGAGAAGTCCGAGAGGGGCGCGGCGTTGGCCAGCCAGGCGTTATAGACGTTCATGTCCCTGGAGTCGTGGAAGGTGTTGTGGTGGCGGCGAGAGCGAGAGTGGGCCCGCTGGGGGGGCTGGGGGAAGGCCTGGGGGTGGGGGTGGGGGTGGTGGGTGGGGGAGCTGTGGACGTGGGGCTTGCTGGGGGTGTGGGCGTGGTGGTGGTGGTGGTGGTGGGGGGGGGTGGGGGTGGGAGTGGGAGTGGGAGTGGTGGGACTGCCGACCGCTGTGGTGGCTCCCGACCCCGACGCCTTGGCCGCCCCAGGAGTAAAGCGAGCTGAGGTCCACGTGGCCGTGGGCGTCGCCGTTGGACGGAGGGATGCTGGCCAGGTTGGTGCTGATCAGCCCGAAGCCCTGCAGGAAGGAGAAGGGGTAGGAGCTGATGCCGCCCGCCAGCGCCACGCCCGCCACCGAGCAAGGCACACCGCCGCCGCCGCCGCCACCCCCCCCACCACCACCAGCAGCGGCAGCCCCTGGGCCGGCCCAGGGGCGAGTCCGTGTGGCGGGGGGCGGCGGGGGGGCCGGGGCTGGAGGAAGGGGAGGGGGACGGGGAGGGGGCGGCCGAGTCTCGCGAGTCCTCGTGCCCGCACGGGTCCACGTCCGTCACGTGACCCTGCGTGTCCGTGATGCTGATCTGCGGGTTGCCGGCGAAGCAGCCGCGAGGGCGGCCGAGAGCGTCCGGAAACGGGGGCGTCCCCGACGACGCCCTGCGCGCCGCCGCCGCCACCGACGACGACGACGACGACGACAACGACGACGAAAACAACGGCGACGCCTCCGGCTGACGCTGAAGAACCCCTCCCTGGCTCCTGCCGCTGCTGCTGCTGCTGCACCTCCTCCTCCTCTTGCTCCATGGGCCGCTCCTCGTCCGCCATCTCCGCGTCGGTCTCGTGGGGGTCGGCCACGTCGCCGGAATCCTCCCGGATGGCCGTGAGGTTCTGGAAGTTGGGCGGCGGCGACGAGCGCTGCAGCGACGCGGGCCGCGAGTGCAGGAGGTGGGTCAGCCCCGGAGGGGAGTCCGCGCGCTGAGAGACGGGCGAGTGGGCCGGCAGGGGCATGAGGGGCGGCGAGGGCGTCAGGGCCGGGGCCTGGGGGTGGGGGTGGGGGTGGAGGGGGAGGGGGAGCGGGAGGGGGTGGGCGAGGGGCAGGGGGTGCGGGTGGATGAGCTGCAGGCGCTGGAGCCTCTGCTGGAGGAGCGCCGACTCGCTGGCCAGCGCCAAGCCGCCCTCGGCCGCCCCGCCGCCCCGCCCGAAGCAGGGGGAGGAGGGCTGAGGGGGCGAGGGGGCGGGGGACACCGGCAGACCCCCGCTCTGAAAGGGAAGCAGGGAGGCAACAGTTAGCACGGCACCGTCACAGTCTCTGTCGCGGGGTTAAACAAAAAACAAACAAACGAAAAACGAAAAAACGAAAACGAGTCGGTCGTAGCTAGCGGCGAGGTAAGACAGGCTCACGCACGCGCACGCGCACGCGCACCCCTGCCCAGAGAAAAAGGAAAGAAAAACACAGAGGAACACAAAAAATAAAGATGAAACACACACACACACCCACAAAAAAATCCCAAAGAAACACACACACACAAAAACACACCCCCAACACCCCCACACACCACACACCCCAGGGAACACACACACACACACACACACACACAACCCCAAAACCACACCACACATCACTCCAGAGGAAACAAAAACACAACAAACAAAAAACAAAAAACGAAAAACACTCGTAGCAGCGGCGAGGTAAGACAGGCACACACACACGCACGCGCACGCGCACGCAGCACACGCACACGCAGAAACATACGCACGCACGCACAACACACGCACACACATCATAGAGGAAAACACACACACACACACATACACACACACACGAACACACACACACACACACACACACACAGAGGACACACACACCACCCCAGAGGAACACACACACACACACACACACACACACACACACTCACAGAGGACACCACACACACACACACACACACACCAACACACACACAACACACACCCACTATCGTCCTGAGATGGCATCTGCGCAGTGGGCAGTGCACGCGCCCTGAGGGGGGGTGGGGTGGGGGGGGGTGGGGGGGTTGTCACAGACAGAAAAGTAAGATCATAATAATAATGGAAATTTGTATGCATTTAGGACTGTTTCTTTGCATGAGTGGCTTGACAGCAACATCGCTGAAACCAGTACAGATTCATGGACGGACGGTGGGGTTGCAAAGTTTTGGGTGGGGATGGGGCGTGGTGTGTGTGTGTGGGGGGGGGGGGGGGGGGGGGGGGGGGGGGGGGGATAAAGAGACATATTTACACACTCTCGTACATCCCAATTTTAACACAAATAAAGCATCCCGTCATTCTATAACATCGGGCCACAGTGCTTCCGAAACCAGACCCCGATTGATGTCTATCCAAAGTACACTCCACATACCAAAATGACCGAGACAGAAGCTACGAGTAATAATTAATTTAAAAAAAAAAAAAATAAAAATGAATATCAAATTGAAAAGCGCAATCAACTTAACAGAAGCACAACAACAGAAACATAAAGTAGCTGTTTTGGTTATAAACAAACCGCTACTGCAGTAACACAACACCCTTGAATTCAACGAAGCAAGAAGCACATAAAAACAAGCGTTTTAAAAGCATAAAGAACACTAGCTCGTGGGAAGAAAGAAAAAGAAAAAAAAAAGCTGAAATGTGCCTTAACTCAAAGGAAAACAAAACAAAACTGATCATCAACATAAAATGGGAAAGACGTATCAACAACGATGACTTCATGGCATGACGTCAGTCCTAAACAGTCAGCACTAACAATAACAACTAACCAAAAAACAGATTAGGTACCTGCCAATATTGTGCAAACCAGATCCTTGCGAAAAGCAACAACAACTACTTAAGCACAGTTAATGAATTCTCTGTCAGTAGTCATCCAAGTAACGAAATATACGTAACATAATAACAAGTACAATTATAAAAAATATAAAATAAAACAACAACAACATACAGACATGCGTTGGTAATG
The DNA here is from genome assembly GCA_018857735.1 of Alviniconcha marisindica. Lineage (NCBI taxonomy): Eukaryota > Metazoa > Mollusca > Gastropoda > Provannidae > Alviniconcha > Alviniconcha marisindica. The sequence goes on along the minus strand of JABMCL010001972.1, from coordinate 88,449 downwards.
TTACACACAGCTTCTCCGTGCAAAGATACACCTGCACACATGTACCAGACTTTCCACCAATCACACCCTTTTAAATTACAATTTGATTGACCGCTACAGCAGCAAATCGACCACATCCCCTCGTGCTTACAGACTACCATAATCGGAGCGTGACCGCCACAATTAGTCGCAGTATCGCTAGGGTAATTAGCCAGAGCATCAGCCACCTGCATGAGGTCCCCAAAGGTACACGGACCACTGCACAGGCACGTACACAACCCAACAACTGGGGCACAAGGTCGGACTTGCAAAAAACCACACCGTGTCAACAGGAACGGGGGGTACGCACGTGCATATATATATATATATAATATAATATATATGGATGGTGGGTGGGTGGGGTGGGTTGGAAGGGTTTTGGTGAGGGTGGGGGGGGGGGGGGGGGTGCGGTACGTGACCACTGTCAGTATTGCAACACGAACAAGAGGTAGCATGGTGGGGTGGGGGTGAGTGGGGGGGGGGGGGGGGGGGCGGGGAGGAAGGAGAGGGAGAGAGGAGTATCACAGATTCAGCTCTCCTACTGAAAGAGTTAGTTACAATCTCCTGGGGTGGGGCGGGTGGGGTGGGTGGGGGGGGGGGGGGGGGGCGAGGAGAGGGAGAATCATCAGAATTCAGAGGCTCTTCTTCTGAAAGAGTTACCATCTCCTGTGGAAGACGGGGCAAAGGGGGGGGGGGGGGGGGGGGGGGGCAGAATCAACAGAATTTTAGAGCTCTCCTATTGAAAGAGTTACTATCTCCTGTGGAAGAGGGTGGGGAGGTGGGGGTGGGGGGGGGGTTGGGGATGGGGGACTCAACAGAATTCAGAGGCTCTCCTACTGAAACAGTTTACCTCCTGCCTCCTACACAGCGTCGTGACAATCTCCACACGGGGGTTGACAAATATAAACCTTTACGGTTACCACCACCACCACCACCACCACCGCCACCGTCATCGCTCGTGACCATAAGACAGTTAGTTGCCACAGGTAGGTAGGTAGGTAGGAGTAGGTAGGTAGGGTAGGTAGGTAGTGTTGCTTAATGTCCTCAGATGTCAGCTGACATATTAGGGACAAGCTGAGACCGATGCCGAAGCATGGTTCAATACAGCTTTACGTCCACGGAAACCAGAAGGCTCGTTAGGACGGACAGCCCAGGACGGCCACCTCGACTCTCACACAGCTCCTGAACTATGCAATTGCCACAGTTTCTTGCCGACACTTTATAAAGTGTGGCTTTTCCTCCGTGGCTGACATATTGGTGGACAGCTGAGACCAAATGCCGAAGCATGGTTCAATACAGCTTTAAGTCCACGGAACCCAGAGTTCTCCGTTAGGAGTGGACAAAGGGGACGGCCACCTCGACTCACACAGCTCCTGAACTATGCAATTGCCACAGTTTCTTGCCGACACTTTATAACGAATGGCCACCCCCTATTTTCCCCGGGACGACCCTGTGTGGTGGACGAGGCGTAACGTCAAAAGCCAAGGACTTTCTGTTTCATTAACTCTAAATCGCGGACGGACATTCGGCGTGGGCGAGTTTCTTCCCAGTAAATATCACTGAGAGTGGACAAAGGGGCCTGGCCCGGTCCGTCGCACAAGCCACTGATTGCTTAGTAGGCTTCGGGGTCGGAGGCTTTCCGCAGGACTGCTTACAGTTAAAGGGGACAGTTAAAGGGGACACCAAGCGGGGGAAGAAAAAAGAAAAGAAAAAAGAAAAAAACACGAAAAAGATTTAAATTTTTTTTTTAACGAAAACAAAACACTAAATAATAATAATATTAAAATAATAAAATAATATTAAAAAAAGAGAAAAGTATGCCAACATTTAATGTAAACAGAGCTAAAAAAAAAACACACAAAAAAACCCCTAAAGGAACAATCTAACCCATCCACGCGCTTTCAAGCTTCGTCACAAAGAGTCAATTTTCAACAACAACAACAAAAATGAATACAGGGCTCTAGTATGGGAGGAAATTAAAAGCACAAGCGGTCAATTCAAAATCAAGAGGAGCTCAACCATCTCTTGTCTACACTGACAGTTAACAGAGTCAGAATAGGTAAGAAACAAAAGATCTACAAAAAGTCTAAACACACACACACACACGTTTATCATCTAGAAGTTCACCGAATAAATAAAAAGCTAATCTGCATTTCTCCTAATAGTATAGCAAATGAATAACTGGTAAAAAAAAAATAAAAAATGAAACTCAAAACAAGTGTAGCAAGGAAACTAAGGGAAAAGATGAGAATACAACAGGTAATGCACAAGACGGGGGGAAGAATGGGGAATGCACTACCAGATGGGGAAAGAGTGTAGAGTCGAAAGGCCAATGCACTACTAGATGGGGAAAGAGTGGAGAGTCGAAAGGGGAAACGAGTGGGGAATGGAAAGGGCAATGCACTGGACGGGGAAAGAATGGGGAATGGAAAGGGTAATGGATTGGAGGGGGGAAGAATGGGGAATGGAAAGGGTAACGGACTGGAGGGGGAAAGAATGGGGAATGGAAAGGGGAATGGACTGGAGGGGGAAAGTATGGGGAATGGAAAGGGGAATGGACTGGAGGGGGAAAGAATGGGGAATGGAAAAGGTAATGGATTGGAGGGGGAAAGAATGGGGAATGGAAAGGGTAACGGACTGGAGGGGGGGAGAAGGGGGAATGGAAAGGGTAATGTACTAGAAAACGAAGGAAGATGGAGGGAAGAGGAAGGGGTTAGAGAGGAAAGGAAGGAAGATGGAAGTAAAAGGAAGATGGAGGTAAAAGGAAGGGGCTGGAAAGGACGGAAGATGGAGGGAAGACAAAGGGACTGGAAATGGAAAGGAAGGAAGATAGAGGGAACTGGAAGGGACTGGAAATGGAAAGGAAGGAAGATAGAGGGAACTGGAAGGGACTGGATGTGTAAAGGAGGAAGGAGGGAAGAGAGACTTGAAATGGAAAGGAAGAAAGGAAGGAAGGGGGGCGGGGGGGGGGGGGGCGGAAGAATGGAATGGAAAAGAAGAGGAAACGAAATGGGAACCAGGGGACTAAGAAGGGCAGGGGAAATGCGGGCTGAGAGAAAGGGAAGGACAGGGAACAAGGAGATAGGAAGGTCAGGGGAAATGCGGGCTGAGGGAAAGGGAAGGGCAGGGAACAAGGAGATAGGAAGGGCAGGGGAAATGCGGCCTGGGAGGGAAAGGGAAAAGTCAAACGACAGGGAACAAGGAGATAGGAAGGGCAGGGGAAATGCGGGCTGAGGGAAAGGGAAGGACAGGGAACAAAGAGACAGGAAGGGCAGGGGAAATGGGGACAGAGGGAAAGGGAAGCAAAGAGAACGGAATGGGAAGGGAAGGGAAAAGAAAAGAAAAGAAACGGAAGGGAAAAGACAACAACAACAACAACAAAACCCGGAAGGGTACAGAAATGGACGGACGTGATGGGGATCAGGGGATCCAGAACTAGAAAAGGATGGGGATGGGGAGGGCGGCGAAAGCGAATGGCATCTGAAATGGGAAGGCAAGGAAAGGGAAGGATAGGTGAGAGAAATGGAGGGCAAGGCGAAGGAGAGAAATGGAGGGCAATGGAAAGGATCTAGGAAGGCATGGCGACAGAACTGGAGGGCAATGGGGAAAGGGGAAAGGGGAAAAAAGGGGGGCGACAGAACTGGAGGGCAATGGAAAGGAAGGCATGGCGACAGAACTGGAGGGCAATGGAAAGGAAGGCATGGCGACAGAACTGGAGGGCAAAAATTGGAAAGGGGAAAAGGGGAATGGGGGGGGACAGAACTGGAGGGCAATGGAAAGGAAGGCATGGCGGGGGGGCAGAAACGGAGGGCAATGGGAAAAAGGGGAAAGGGGGGGAAAAAAAGGGCGAAAGGGGGGCATGGCGACAGAAACGGAGGGCAATGAAAAGGAAGGCAATGGCGAGAGAAATGGAGGGCAAGGCGAAGGACAGAAATGGAACGGGGAAAAGGGAAAGACAGACGGAGACAAGGAAATGCCGCTAGCAAAGCTCCCTTGCAGGAATAAATCAAACTTCTACAGTTATGCACTGTAACGTGGTAGTACACCTAGCCAGCTACATGGTGGTGTGGTGGTGGTGGTGGTGGAGGGGTGAGGGGGAGGGGGCGGGGGGGAGGGGGGGAGGGGGGAAGTGATGTGACTACATGGGAAGCTAATCTCCAGCCCACCAAACAAACAAAAAAAGAAAGGCTCGCTTCTTCCGGCTGTGAACACACAGGGTCCCGGTGGTCTGTGACAGTGCCAGTTCATGGACAAAGTCTGACGGCGCGCTTAAGCCTCGCTTTCCAGCATCTTTTCTCCAAACTCTGCCGCAAGTTTCGGATCACGCACGCGAACATCGAGGGCATACGTCTCGGGTAACCCCCCCCCCCCCCCCCCCCCCCCCGAAAAATAAATTCACCACACGATTGGCAACTTTACAAGAATATTAATAATGGGAACTATTTGTATACAGAAGTCTTAAAAGAGGGTGGTCTGTTTGTCAACAACAGCAAAAATCTTCTACTCCTAGTTCTTAGAACAGTTTTTAGAATTCCGATGGTGTTTGAAACCACAACTTCCACGTCACTTTGAGTGCCCGGATGTCTGTTTCTGTGACAACACCAAAAGGGCTGGCGTGTTACGGTGGAAGGGTACATTACATCATGAGCCGACACACTTCCGCTTATCACTTATAAAGAGCAAACTAAGACGGCTACGCCCTAAAGAGTTGAAATCTGAAGGGGGAAAAATACTTCCATCGAATGAACAATGACGTAAGATTCAAACACATAAAGGTTAATAGGAAGGGCTTTATTATGACAAAACACAACGTGCACAAATTTTGTGTTTTGTCATCATAGACGATGTAACAACATCATGTTACAATGATGTAACCACCACACAAAACGTGCAAGTGAAATGCACATAGTCTATGCTTTCAGACCAACCGGCACATTTACTCAGGATCCCCTTTAACTCAACAACAGACATTTTTTTAACATGTAAGGGATTTTTTCCATTTCAACTTCAGCACCACTTGTTTTTTTACATCACTAACAGACTGGGAGAGAGAGGACGCGAGGGGTTTGCGAGATTGTGTGGGTGTGTGCATATGTGGATGGGGAGGTACAGAGTGAGATATGGAATGTGTTATTAAATTAGGTTGTGTACTGTTCTAATGTTTCATGTCTAGGGCTTTAAGACTCACACCATGCATAGTCATAGAAGGATTTTTAGCGCATCAGACATGCATTTATTATTATTACTATTATTATGACCAGTGACTTAAATCTGACTCAGTGTCAGATTTCAGCAAATGAATAACTGCCATTTGCTCAGGGTCCCCTTTAACTCAGCAACAGAGATTTTTAAACATGTAATGGATTTTCCTTTTCAACTTCAGCACCATTTGTTTTCTTACATCGCTAACCAGGAACTTAAACAACATGCTCAAAGTCAGATTTCAGGAAGTGGATAACTGCCATTTGCACGGGGTCCCCTTTAACTCAAAGACAGAGATTTTTGAACATGTATGGGGATTTCCTTTTCGACTTCAGTGCCATTTGTGTTTTTTACATCACTAACCAGTAACATTTGTTGTTTTTTACATCACTAACCAGTAACATTTTTTTTTTTTTTTTTTACATCACTAACCAGAAACAACATGCTCAAACAGATTTCAGGAAGTGGATAACTGCCATTTGCACGGGGTCCCCTTTAACTCAAGGACAGAGATTTTTGAACATGCAAGGGGATTTCCATCTCAACTTCAATGCAGTTTTTGTTTTGTTTTTAACACCACTAACCAGTAACTTAGACAACATGCTCAAAGAACACACCAATTTCCAGAATGGGAGAACTCCCACCAATGCATGCCAATGACAGCTATGTTAACCCCAGGTCTGTGAATACATTTCAAACAAATGAACGCAAGCTGCGCATACATCTTGGATACACTCAGAAGAACCAGAGCCTTTCTCTTTTTTTTTCTCCGTACCGTACTGGTAAGTACACCTTGTAGGCAGGTAGGCAGCAGAGAGGGTGTATACATGGATGAGTGGGTGGCGGAGGACAAAAAACCCAAAGAACCTAAGAACAGACCCTCAACTAGAGGTGGTGGTAGAAGGGAAGAAACAACCATTGCTCAACAGCGGAGGAGGAGGAGGACAGACGATGGGAGGCGGCTGCAAAAACAACAGCAACAACATGACAATCTGCAACAACGACTCATGCAATCGGCGGCATCGCTGGCACCGGCGACAACACTGTGAAAAAGAAACGTCAGTTCCACCATCAACAACAGTAATGAAAACAAACAACAAAAATGAACCAAAAAATTCACACACACACACACACAAAAACCCCACTAAAACCCAACCAAACAAAAGGAACAAGACATTTTTTTTTACTGCTACACTTCTACAAAAATTAACATGTGACAAAGAAGAAACTTTTTTTTTTTTTTTAAACAAGTTTTACACATGCACAATGGGAGGGGGGGGAGGGGGGGGGAGAGTGAGCACATGATCAGTTCCTCTTTTTTGACCAGCCACGCTGGTAATGAATAATGAACTTATGACACGGAAAATGATGACAGAACCACAGAGCGGCCTCGAAACACTAACACCTGACAACCAACCGGCCGACAGAAAAAGACAGGTCAGTAGTTTTAAATTTAAGACTCTTGTTAATCTCGAGCCGATTTAGTTTTTTTTTAAAGACTCTTGTTAATTTTGAGGCGTTTTATTTTTTATTTTTTAAAGACTCCGCTAATCTTGAGGTGTGAGGGAAACGGCGGAGAGGAGGAAAATGCACGGCATCCATCATCCGCGCTGACAACTGAGTGACGAGAGCTGGGAGGAGACGCAACCCATTCTGCATACTGGTGAACTGGTTTAGCCGAGCGTAAGGCTGGTAAGCGGAAGGACCTCGGTCCGATTCTGCTTCGGCTTTTTTTCCGTCTTCAAAAAGGCTGTGGTTTGTGGACACAGTCTTGTGACTTCGTCCGTCAGTTGGTCGAGTGTAGCTTTACGTCCACAGAAACCGTAGGCTTATTAGGGACGGGAGCCCAGGACGGCCACCTCGACTTCCGGGCTCCTCGGCTTTTTCACATCTCAAGAAACGTTGTGCACAGGACTTCACAGGGGTCCTGACCTCTGAGTCTTTACGTTGGTTGGTTGAGTGTAGCTTTACATCCACAGAAACCGTAGGCTTATTAGGGACGGGAGCCCAGGACGGCCACCTCGACTTTCACAGGGGTCCTGACCTCTGAGTCTTACGTTGTTGGTCGAGTGTAGCTTTACATCCACAGAAACCGTAGGCTTATTAGGGACGGGAGCCCAGGACGGCCACCTCGACTTTCACACGGATCCTGACCTCTCACTGTCCCTCACAATTAATGAGACATCAAAATGGCTCTCGTCGCTGCCCCGCTTAATGCAGGAGTCAGTCTGGTAGTGATGGTGTCAGGTTGGATACTGTCTAGCTATCTTCCCCCTTAGGATCTCAGCCACTGCCAGTACCTCTTTGCAGACAACTCCACGGTAAACCAGTTTAACCATTCTGCATGGCAAGGGAAACTTGGACTTTAGCAAGAGCTGGTGCAGTCACCAAGAAGGAAACACACACAGTTCAGAAAGAGTCACACATGCACACACACACACACTCTCTGTCTCTCTCTCAAACACACACACACACTCTCTCTTTCTCTCTCTCAAATACACACACACACAATCTCTCTCTTTCTCTCTCTCAAACACACACACACATTTTCTCTATCACACTCAGAGAGAAAGCAAGACAGAGACAGACAGTGAGAATCAAAGATAGAGAACAGACATAAAAATAAACTACAAAAGAAGAAAATACAACCATTTTTTTATTATAAATCAGACAAGAACTAGTGTCCACACACACTCACACACACATACACACTCACACACACACACACACACACACACACACACACACACCCCTACAGCTGATGACCTGCTCAATTTAGCAAACTTACAGATTCCAAATACGCTGATGCAAGAATTTAAGACACCAGACCAAAATAATGCAGGAACTGAATCAGACCCTCTTTATAACAAACACACTGGATGTAATTCACACAAGGAAACCACCAGCAAACTGACAAAACTTCACAAACCAGACGAAACTCAGTCAACCACATGTATTTCTCCAAAGGAAACCAGACAGAATTCATGGGAAAGAAGCCAAAAAAAGTCACATGGATATGACTGAAACAATCAAACTGAAAATTCATGGGAATGGAGTAAAAAAAAAAAAAAAAAAAAATGACATGGATACGACTGAAACAATCAAAAGGAAATTCATGGGAAAGAAGTAGGAAAGAGTCACAGACGACTGAAACAAACAGGACAAAATTCATGGGAAACAAGTACAAAAGAGTCACAGACAGTACTGAAACAGACAAGACAGAATTCATGGGAAACAAGTACGAAAGAGTCACAGATAGTACTGAAACAGACAAGACAGAATTCATGGGAAACAAGTACGGAAGAGTCACAGATATGACTGAAACAGACAAGACAGCATTCACGGGAAACAAGTACTAAAGGTCACACGGATATGAACTGAATCAGACTGGATGAAATTCACGGGAAACAAGTACGAAAGAGTCACAGATATGATTGAAACAGACAGGACGGAATTCACAGAAAACAAGTACGAAAGAGTCACAGATATGACTGAAACAGACAGGACAGAATTCACGGGAAGCATGTACAAAAGGTCACTCGGATATTGACTGAATCAGACAGGATGGAGTTCGTGGGAAAGAAGTGTAAAAGGTCACATGGATATGAGCTGAAACAAACTGCAGCTGCCAACCGAGGATCAAAGGCTGCATAAAAAGTAGACAGATATTTCCCTGGACACATTCGGAAAGCCTGAAAAAAGCAACACCAGTAAAACACAAAATACACTTCAAGCTCAGCAAACCAAACATGAAATAAATCAAAACTGTTACAATAAACCCGTTAGAAGGTCAAAACCACAAATGAATGTTGAACAACAGTCAGCAAACTTTAAAGAAAAGAAAAAAGCACATTCAATGAAATCTTCAAATGCAAAACATGCAAAACCAAAAGCACACAGCCCAAACTTTTAAGGAGAGAGAGAGAGAGAGAGAGAGAGAGAGAGAGAGAGAGAGAGAGAGAGAGAGAGAGAGAGAGAGAGAGATTTGCTTCTATTTGTAACCACAAAAACAAAAAACAAAAATATATCATGCTACATAGCTTCACAAAAACTGCAGCCAAATTGTATTCAGAGTTCAAACATGCAAAATCAAGAACCATATGTCCTGAGCTAAATACAGTCTTTTTTCTTTCTGTTTTTTAGCTGATTGACTGCAGGTAATGAACATGTGCGAAAGACAGTACCCATGCAAAAGCTCAAGCAGTATTCTACTGCAGCACGGGAGTACCTGTTCCTCTACAGGTTCCCACACCAAACCTTGTCCACTGCTGGGTGAATGCTATGCCGATCAGCCTCATCGCAACCACTGCTGGGTGAATGCTATGCCGATCAGCCTCATCGCAACCACTGCTGGGTGAATGCTATGCCGATCAGCCTCATCGCAACCACTGCTGGGTGAATGCTATGCCGATCAGCCTCATCGCAACCACTGCTGGGTGAATGCTATGCCGATCAGCCTCATCGCAACCACTGCTGGGTGAATGCTATGCCGATCAGCCTCATCGCAACCACTGCTGGGTAAATGCTATGCCTACACAGATTATCCTCATCACAACCACTGCTGGGTGAATGCTATGCCTACGCAGATTAACCTCATCACAACCACTGCTGGGTGAATGCTATGCCTATGCAGATTAACCTCATCACAACCACTGCTGGGTGAATGCTATGCCTACACAGATTAACCTCATCACAACCACTGCTGGGTAAATGCTATGCAGATTAACCTCATCACAACCACTGCTGGGTAAATGCTTGTGCCTACACAGATTAGCCTCATCACAAACTCCAAACATCCATTTACAACATCCTTCCTCCATCCACTGCCACACTTGATCACGCCACAGATCTCCAGTTAACTGTTAACTGCCAGTTTTTCGGCTGATGCAGTGTGTGTAACCACATGGGCAAAGTAATTGTATTGAGTCCTGTTTCTCTTGTGACTGTCAACAACACTTATGCCAGCACAAAGAAAAACTAAATTGTTTGAGGGGGGTGGGGGGTGGGGGGGTGGGGGGGCGCACTTTGGTAGCCAGATGCGTGGAGATAAAACTTGTGGCCTTTCAAAGGTGTGACCATTTATGGCAGAGTTTGGGTGGCCTGTCAAATGAATGTGTGACCAATTATGGCAAAATTTGGGTGGCCTTTCAAGGTGTGTCCATTTATGGCAGAGCTTGGGTGGCCTGTAAAAGGAATGTGTGACCAATTATGGCAGTGTTTGGGTGGCCTGTAAAAGGAATGTGTGACCAATTATGGCAGTTTGGGTGGCCTGTAAAAGGAATGTGTGACCAATTATGGCAGTGTTTGGGTGGCCTGTAAAAGGAATGTGAGACCAATTATGGCACAGTGTGGGAGGCCTGCCAAAGGAATGTGAGACCAATTATGACAGAGTGTGGGAGGCCTGTCAAAGGAAGGTGTAACCAATTATGGCAGAGTTTGGAGCAAGGATGCCAGAAAGCAAGGCTTGGAGAGTGACCTTGTCGCCAACAAGAGCACATCTCTGCAACGCAGAGCGGGGCTTCAAACAAAAGCCAGCCCCGCCAAAAACTGTCAGCTCTCATTTCCAGACGTTGGACACTAGTCACTATACCGCCTCAACAACTCGTGTGGGATCCACGGGGGTGGACAAGGTATGGAGTGTAAAACAAGACAGGCACGGTACCTACAGGAGACTGGTCATTCTCTGCATTCCGTAGTCTGTGCGGCAAAGCAGATGTGCATGCAACACTTTCCTGTGCAAGAGCAGCTTAACACGATGCGCTCGTAAAAGTACCGCGCCGCCACTGACCGCAATCATCAGGCTAAAGAGAACAAGCCATGCTGATGTTTTTAAATCTATTTTTATACGCGAGTTGATACTGTCATTTCTCATAACGGGATGAATAAAGTATTTTGTATTGTATTCTGTACAGCATCCAACAGCAGCAGCCTAAAGACTCGAGACACTTTTACAGCGCCTGCTAGGTTATTTGACTGTTTCCATAATCCATTTACCTGTGACGTGGACTACAAAACCTTGAACGTGCCTCTCTGATCTTTTCAAACGTGCATGCAGTGAACACACACGGGGGTTACTGATCCAGGTCAGTGTGCCGATTTCTTTGTTTCACATTTCTCTCTTTGCATCCTTTTTTTACGAGGCAGGTGCATGTGATGTTATGATTTTCAGCCAACAGACAAGCAAGAGATGTGACCTGGGAGCGTTGCCCTCCCTTCACTGGCTCAAAATTCACTAAGTCCCACAAACACACAGTGCAGAAATTATTGAAAAAGCATTTTAGTTGCCATGCCACTGGTGAAGTCTCGCTATGCACGTGATGGTGGGCGGACAGTCAGATGCATGCAAGCTTGCTTCCTCCTTCTACAAATCTCTCTAAATAGCACAGAGCATTGGACAGCATGATTTGTTCCCCTGCTCTGTAATTGGAATCTGTCAGTATGTCACACTGTACAGAGAGAGAGAGAGAGAGAGACAGAGACAGAGAGAGGGAGAGACAGACAGAGAGAGACAGAGACACAGAGAAGAGGAAAGAGAGAGGGGCCTACCAGCCGACCAATAAACATCTTTCAGACATTGTTCACAGTCCAGGGACTGATTAAAAAAACACCACCCAAAAAACACATTGATCTGAGTAAAAAAATTAATTAAAAATGGACAAATGCTTTCCACTTACCTTTTCACATGCTGAGTAAAACCTCCCGATATCTCCCCCCCCCCCCGACCCCTCCCAGACAGAGGCCACATCGCGAACCCGCAAATGGCCAGGGGGGACAAGCCCCAAACACACACAACCCAAACCACAGGAGTGACCACTCCCATCATGTGTGTGGGTGTGGGCGTGCTGACCAAAACCGGACTGCGCCCAGGACAGGAGGCCAGACAGGGTGGGGAAGAGTAGAGGTGGGGGCGCAAGGGGGTGTGGAGGGGGGTCAGGTCATTAGGACGGAGAACGTGAGAATAAGAGGAAGGAGGGTAGGTTGTTTTGTTTTGTTTTTTACCTGGAAGGTCTGCAGTCGATGCATGTTTTCTTGCTGCAAATCGCTGACAATCCATCACCATGGGGGAGACCTGCATCTGCACGCACATCACACACACACAGAGCTCATATCAGGGCGCTCTGGGCAAAGATACAATACACCAAGATCGTGCAGTCTTCCTGGTAAGGTCCATGTGACACTGCAGGCAAAGATACAATACACCAAGATTGTGCAGTCTTCCTGGTAATGTCCATGTGACGTTGCAGGCAAAGATACAACACACCAAAATAAAGCATATTGCTTTTGTGTTTCCTGTACTTATTTGTTGAGTTTATGATTATGATGAATGAATAAAATTTTGTTTAAACCAAAGATACAATACACCACGATCATGCTCAGTCCTTCCTGGTGATCTCAGGGCCTACTAAACAACATAAAAGGGAGATATACTATCCACCAAAATACACTGGCCTTCCTAGTAATCTTGCTGTCTACTAAAAGATTTTTTTTTTTTTAAATGGTGAGATATTATACATCAAGACAGCACACTTATTTCAAGTAATCTTGTGACCTAGTAAAAAAAAAGAGACATTAAGATAGCACAGGCCGTAGCAATCTTGCAACCTACGAAAATAAAGAAGGGAAAAAAGGGGAGGCAAAAAAGAAAAGAAAAAAGGAGATATACAAGATAGTACAGACCTTTATAACAATCTTGCAAAGAGAGAAAAAAGTGAGATGCTATACAACAAGATGGTGTTGTCCTTCCCAGTAATTAAGTGGCCTACTCAAAAAGAAAAGGGAGATATACATAAAGATAGCGCAGTCCTTTCTAGTAATCTTGCAGCATACTAAAAAAATAATCTTAAAAGTGAAATATTCTACACCAAGATAGTGCAGTCCTTTCTAGTTATCTCTGCTAAAAAAAAAAATCTTCTTTTTTTAACTCAAACGAGGACAGACTTCCCTCAAACTGAACTGGCTCAGCCACCTGTTTCTTCCACCCAAACAACAGCAGGAGCATCACCACACAGACGTGCACGAAGCATCGTCAGAAAGAACCTGCCCCATAACTACGCTGCAACGTCACTCCCTTCCTGCTTTCCACTTCCCGCTGCGCCTACCTGCAGCTCCTGATGCTCCTGCTGCAGGGACTTGAGGCTGCTGTGGAAGGAGCCGCCGACGCCGAGGGAGGCGGGGTTGCCCCCGGCGATGGTCTGGTTGTACAGCTTCTCCAGGTGGGCCTGATGCTTCTGTACTCCCTGCAGGCCGTCGCTGGCCCGCCGCACGGGGGAGAAACGCTCCGACGGCAGGTGCAGGGAGTGTAAGTCTTTGAAGGAGTCCCGCGCTGCACGCACGCAAGAGGACACCCACCCAGGGGTCAGTCGTGTGCACGCAAACTGTCCTCCCCACCCTCCTTTTCCCATCCACAGGTCTGTCATGTGCACACACAGTAACCCCCCCCCCCCCCCCCCCCACCCAAACAGAGGTCAGTCGGGTGCATACAGTAAAAAACACAAAAACAAAACAAAAAAAAGTTAAAAACTAACACTAACAGGTCAGTCATCTGCAAACAGTAAAACTACCCCCAAAAGTCAGTCATGTGCGAAGTATACCTGTGAGTCCTGGGCACACACAGTAAACCCCCCCCCCCCCCCCCCCCCCGTCAGTCAAATGCACACAAAGTAACCCCCCCCCCCCCCCATCAGCCTGTGCACACACAGTAACCCCACCACCACAGGACCGTTATGTGCACACAAAGTACCCCCCCCCCCCCCCCCCCGGGATATGTAAAAGGCTTGGAGGAAACCTAGCAGAAAGAACAAAAATAGGGTGAGGGTGGGGATGGGGGGAAGGGGCTGCATAAAAGAAAGCCAAGTCTGACAAAACAGACTGAGCAGCAACAGAAGCTGAGAGAGACATCACACCCCTTGAAGGTCGCTCTGTTGGGAAGAGCAGACCACCGGGGCGCCAGTTACGTCCAGGCGAGTCAGACAAAACACACTGATCAGAGACAGAAGCAGACAGACACCTGACCCCTTGAAGTTCGCTCTGCTGGGAAAAAGGAGACCACCGGGGCATCAATTACGTCCAGGCGAGTCAGACAAAACACACTGAGCAAAGACAGAAGCAGAGAGAGACACCGGACCCCTTACTTGAAGTGCGTTCTGTAGGGGAGAGCAGACCACCGGGGCGACGATTACGTATAGGCTGCAGCGACAACTTCTGCTGCAGCTCCTCCGGGATCTCGTGAATAGGGTTGGCCATGGCCAGTGTGTGTCGTTTACCAAAGCCACGCATCGTCAGGTACCTGTAACACACCAACATGGCCAGCGTGTGTCGTTTACCAAAGCCACGCATCGTCAGGTACCTGTAACACAACAACAACAGGTACCTGTAACACAACAACAACAGGTACCTGTAACACAACGACCACAGAGTCAGACAGACACAAACATATGGAGACTGACCTCCGCACAGCATCTGGGTCAAGACCCTGACCAGAACTGCCATCTGTAGACACTCCGACAGACACCAACATATTGGACACTGACCTCCGCACAGCATCTGGGTTGGGTTCCTGATCAGAACTGCCATCCATAGACACTCAGACAGACACCAACATACCGGAGACTGACTTCTGCACAGCATCTGGGTTGGGTTCCTGATCAGAACTGCCAGACATGTAGACAGATAGACTGTCAGACAGTCACAAACAGACACAGTCAGTCAGACAGACAGGCACGCAACGCAGACAGACAGAGACTGACCTCTGCACAGCATCTGGGTTGGGTTCCTGATCAGAACTGCCAGACATGTAGACAGACAGTCAGACAGTCACAAACATCAGTCAGACAGACAGGCACGCAGACAGACAGACAGACAGAGACTGACCTCTGCACAGCATCTGGGTTGGGTTCCTGATTAGAACTGCCAGACATGTAGACAGTCACAGACAGACAGACAGACAGACCTCTGCACAGCATCTGGGTCGGATTCCTAATCAGAACTGCCACACACGTAGGCACAGTCACAGACAAAAAGTCAGTCAGCCAGGCACACAGACAGACAGACTGACCTCTGCACAGCATCCGGGTCGGGTTCCTGATCGGAACTGCCATCCTCTGCCTCTTCAACTGTGATGGAGTTGTGCAAGGACGGGGTCGGCAACGGTATACCCGTCGGGGACAGGTTGGACTGCAACATCGCCACATACATGATCGTGTTCATCAAACGGCACAGGCCACAGTCTCTTGTTCTCGTTTGTGTTGCTGTCTTTCTAAGCGCTGTGCTTGTTGCTGTCTTTCTAAGTTCTTTTCTTCTTCTCGCCTTTCCAAGTTCCTTTCTAAGTTCTTTGCTTGTTGTTGTCTAAGTTCTTTGCTTGTTGTTGTCTTTGTAAGATCCAAATACATAAGAGATTTATACGAACGCTTACTTATGATGGCATAGACACACAATCTGCAAATTTTCAGGGTAATCCCCTTCATCAAGTGACAAAACGACACTTAAACAACAGTTAAACGGTCAAACACAATGAAAAATGAGATGCCTTATCTTCTGTTTGGTTGCGTTGTTGTTTTCAACATTCTTCCAAGCACTGGACAAGAAAACAAAGTGTGTGTGCATGTGTGTGCACATGAGCCTGTGTGTGTGTGTGTGTGTGTGTGTGTGTGTGTGTGTGTGTGTGTGTGCCTGTCTTGTTTCTCTGTGCATGCAATGTGTGTGTGTGTGTGTGTTGTTTCTCTGTGTCTGCAATGTGTGTGTGTGTGTTGTTTCTCTGTACATGCAATGTCTGTGTGTGTGCATGTGTGTGTGTGTGTGAGAGTGTGTGTGTGTGTGTGTGTGCATGCGTATGTATGTGGGTGCGTTGCCAGTGCTACTGAAAACCACCTTGCACTCCTATTTTATCTGGAAGATGAAACACTGCAAATCTTTACTACTACCATTATTTTAACACAAGGGCACTCTACAAATCTTCACCATTACCGATATCGTACGACGAGACACTGCAAATCCTTATCATTATCGTCACCATCATCATAAGATCAGACACTCGACAACTCTTCATCATCACCGTTACCGTAATCATCACCACTATGGTCACCTGGTTAAGATGCAGAGTCTCGATGCTGGAGGGCTGGGAATCGTGCATCATGCGCTGAAAGTGTTGTGAGAACAGCTGAATGTTGGCCCCTCCGTCAGACGCCCGTCGTCCTAAATGGGACCCTGGGGGAACAGAAAAATCATCATCGTCATCATCATCAGCATTAGCATCACCATCACATTCCCTATCATTTGCCGATTCAGCGCAGTTGCGTGACAGTGATAACGATAACAGAAACAGAAAGAAAGAAAAAGAAAAAAAGGACCAAAACAACCCTAAAACACCCAGACCTGTTATCGACATTGTACTTTCACACACACAAAACTTCTTTCTTTTTTTAAGCCCACAAAAACAACCACAACCATTAATATTGCACAAGCACATGGAAGATGCCTTCCTTTTTTTTGAAACCCACAAAACCAAAGAAACATCCTCAACCACTAACATCACACAAGCACACAGAAAACTCCATTCTTTTTTTAAACCTACAAAATAAAACAAAAACCCACCCACAACCGCTAACATCACACACAAATACACAGAAGACTTTCTTTCTTTTCTTTAAACTCACAAAACAAAACACACACAAAAACATCCACAACCATTAACATCACACACAAACACAAAGAAACACACACACAGTAACACACACATGCACACACACTACACACACAGTCACACACACTACACTACACACACACACACACGCACACGCACACACACAGTCACGCACACACACACAACACAAGCACGGGTCAGACCTTGCGCCATGGCGGTGGGCAGCTGCAGCAGGTTGTGGTCGTAAACGGCCATGAAGGGGTGATGCGGCAGGGCGGCCGTGGTTGTGGCCATGGGGATGTGCTGCGGCAGGTTGGTCTCCGGCAGCTGGCCGAAGGGGGCCAGGCCGAAGTGGGGGTGGCGGGGATTGGCGATCAGGGGCTGGTTGTGGGCCAGCTTGGCGCGGGCGTCTTCCGGCGACTCGTGCCGCGCATCGCCCACGCCCACCGTGTGGCGCCGCATGGCCAGGTAGCGGGCCAGGGCCTCCGGGGACGGCTCCTCGTCCGAGTCGGACTGGTTGCTGTCCTCCACCTGCTGGGCCTGCTGCGGGCAGCGAAGGATGATGGTGATGGTGACGATAATAGACTGTTTAGGGTCTGCCAGGTCGTTACAGTGCTGGGGGCTTACAAAGGGATACTGATGTGCGCGTTCATCACACACATACACATGCACACGCACACACATACACACACACAGATGCACACACACACACATACAAACACAATCACATGCACACACACAATCATGTGCACACATAAGCACATACCACCCTACCCACACACGCACGCACGCATGCACACACACACACACACACACACACTCACTCACTACAAATACATTCATCCGGGGAGATAGGGAGCGGGGCGGAAGGAAGAGTGTAGGATAAACACATGCACACACACACACACACACACACACACACACACACACACACACACACAAACACATGAGCATGCATGCACCCCCGATCCTGGACACATGTACACACACACACACACACACACACACACACACGCACACACACGCACACATACATACACGCACACACTCACACACTGTGTGCACATATGCACACACGCACGCACGCACACACACAAATACAAGCACTAGAAGGCGCAGGCAGCAGAGGGGTGGAAGGAAGAGTGTACGACTAAAGAGGAAAGGGTAGGGGGGAACAGAAAGACGTCTCACCAGGGTCTGGCTGTGTGCGTACTGCACCTGGGCCATGGCCGACAGGTGGGCAGCCATGATGGGGTTGTGGATCTCCACCGGGACCTCCACGTGTTCCACTGCAAACAGCACAACCAGCAAGGCACTGTAGGTGAGCGTGCACTCACTCACGCAAAACAACTTACAGCTGGAATACACGCTTCTCTTCAACGCAGCCATTTTTGGCTTGGCTTTGTAAAAGTTAAGGATGTGCACTCTGCTAACCCGCCTACGCAAGAGGTGATCCCGACGGACAAAGATGATTAAAAAAGTCCAGCTCAAGTGAAGCTGGGCAAAGACAATGATCAACAAATTAAGCTGGAATAGTTCTCTTTAACACAGCTATTTTTGGCTTGGCTTTGTCAAAGTTAACAATAATATCCACTACGGTGTATTTAAAAAAAAAAATTGATGCACTATAAAAAGCTAATCACTCATGCAGAATCACATGCAAGCGCAGTGAGTCTGCTCAAGAGCGGAGAATAGCGCTATATGAAAGCAATCAACAACGACAACAACAACAATGCACTCTGCTAACCCATCCACGCAAGAAGTGATCCTGACCAATGACGATGATTCAAAAACTGCAGCTATGGTGAAACTGAACAAAGACAATGGGTTCACAAATTCCGCTGATGGTGCAGTTCATGGGATTGGCAGCCCTGTCACAAAACCAGGTCGTGCATGCTCTACGTCATTTCCAAGGGTTGCATGTTACGTCCCGTTACAAGCTAGCAACAGTTATTTAAAGCTAATTTAAAAAATAAAATAAAATAAAGCTTCAGTGTTACTTCAAGAACAGGTCACTGTCGATAGCCTGCGTGTACCCAGAAAGGGACATAATCTATTTTATCTCAATTATTTCCAGCTCGTGACACAGATCTGCATGACGGCAATCTTGAACAAAGGTCACGACTCACAAGACTGATTAACCTGTTTGATCTGGCCTCACTAGTGACTTCCACTGGTGAAGCTGGATCCAACTGGTTAATCCACAACGGTAACCCAAAACAGGGAGGGTTTCTCGCTGTGAATCACCCGAGCGCTTAAGTCAATTCCAACATCAAAATAAATACACTCACAATTATCATTTTTTTAAAGGAAGACTCGATCCTAATATGATCACTTGATAACCACTTGATGATCGCTTATATAGCGCTATCCTCCGCTCTCTTGAGCAGACTCACTGAGGGTGTGGTTCTAGATGAGTGACTAGCTTTTTATAGCACGTTTTTTTAATATCCACCGAAGTGGTGTACTTACAGCGCTGGCATGGCTGGTGCCACATGAAACTGCAGCCACCATACAACCATGCTCCGTGTCACTTCATGCAAAGCCACATACGTGAGGTGTATGTATGTTTAGCCGTAACCTGCCACCTGCACTTTTGGCAGAATGACTGGGATCTTACTGCAGTAACACGGGGGTGGAACGGATACCGAAATAAGAGTCAGCACAGAAAGTCAACCATGGAGAAGAAAATTCTCCCGCTGCTCCTGCAGGGATTTGAACCCGTGACCTTTCAATCACGAGTCCGGCGCTCTAACCACTTAACTATCCCCGCCCCCGAATTGCGGCTGTGTTTTCCTCAAGAGCTAAAGCACAGCAATGGAACAAAAGATTGCTTGATTCCAAACACAACCTTCAAGCTAAACAAAGGAGGGCAGGTGCCCATGGATGATGAGATGTATCTGGTGAAAAGCAAATGACGCAAACTGCAATGATCTGAATACCGAATCAGACCCAAAACCGTCATGCCTTCCACCAGTCAACACAGCACCACCTGGTGGTCAGATGAGAAGATTGCGAGGAAAGGGGTATGGCACAGAGCTCATTCCGAACCTTAATTCCACCAGTCGACACAGCGCCACCTGGTGACCCCATGGAAATCATGTGAGGAAGAGGCAAGGCTTAGAGCTCTGCGCAGAACCCTCAATTCCAACAGTGAACACAGCCCCACCTGGCGGTCAGATGGAATGTTTGCGTGGAAAGAGGCGAGGCTTAGAACTCGGCGTGGAACTCACTATTCCAAGAGGCAGGGCTTAGAGCTCTGCGCAGGACCCTCAATTCCACCAGTCAACACAGCACCAGCTGGTGGTCAGACGGAATGTTCCACCAGTCAACACAGCACCAGCTGGTGGTCAGACGGAATGTTCCACCAGTCAACACAGCACCAGCAGGTGGTCAGACGGAATGTTCCACCAGTCAACACAGCACCAGCTGGTGGTCAGACGAAATGTTCCACCAGTCAACACAGCACCAGCTGGTGGTCAGACGGAATGTTCCACCAGTCAACACAGCACCAGCTGGTGGTCAGATGGAATGTTTGCGTGGAAAGAGGCGAGGCTTAGAACTTAGTGCAGAACTCTCTGTTCCACCAGTCAACACAGCACCAGCTGGTGGTCAGATGAAATTGTTTTCCCCACCATTCCACCGATCGACAACAACGGCACCACCTGGTGACCAGATCGAAATCTTGTCCACCAAACACCAACAACGGCACCACCTGGTGACCAGATCGAAATCTTGTGAGGAAAGAGGCCTGGCTTAGAGCTGAGTGCAGAACCCTCTATTCCACAGTCAGCAACACAGTGCCACCTGGTGACCAGATTCAATTTTGTGAGGAAAGGGGCAGGGCTTAGAACCCAGTGGACAACCTTCTGTAAACACAGTACCACACATACTGGTCAGACCAGAAAGCTTGTGAAGAAAGGGGTGGGGCTTAGAGGCAAGTGCAGAATCCTTATTCCACCCATAAAAACAGTACCACACGTAACAGTCGCACCAAAAACCTGTGAAGAAAGGGGTGGGGCTTAGAGGCAAGTGCAGAATCCTCTATTCCACCCATAAAAACAGTACCACACATAACAGTCGGACCAAAA
>JABMCL010001972.1:57500-60000 GCA_018857735.1 Alviniconcha marisindica | reverse complement strand
AAGCACATACACACAAACTAACATGACACTGTACTTTGTAGGTCAGTGTTTTTACTGAAAGACCAGAAAAGAAGAAAGAAAAAGAGTCTGAAACAAACATGACTGCTGGCATTCTGAAACAAGATCAAACCGCAGAAACGGTTAAAAAAAAGAACGCTGATTTTAATTAAACAAAACAAAATGTGGCACATTTTCAGTGCAAGTGCCTTCTCAAACGAGAAGCAGATAATACACTAACAAACTATGAAACGGTAAAAAACAAAATAAAAAATCCTAGCTTGCAGTAGCTGAAGATGCAACTGCAGCTGTTAATCTACATCTATAATGACTGCAAGCTAAATAGTCGGATTCTTTTCCATTTCATCACTTGTTAGTTAGTGCATTATCTGTTTGTTCGTCGCTTGAAAATGGCGCTGGCACTCAAAATTTGCACTGTTTCGTCTTGTCTACTTGTTAAAGCCAGCATCTTAACTCAGTTTAACCTTCTGTTTGGAAGGCAAGAAGACGGAGAGATATTAAACACAGAAACAAGCATCTGCTCCTTCACAGCTGCCTCCCCTGAGACCAGAAACGAACCAGGGATGACTGGAGAGAACACACAGAGAACTGCCATCGCTGAAGCTGAAGATCAGACAGAAACGCAGATTATTCATACTTCCATACAGCTGCTGTCACTGAAGACGAGAGGGCAGACAGAAACACTATTTCTGCTTCAACGCAGCTGCCTTCCCGTTACCTGGAAGATGAAAAGACGGAAATGCGTATTTTATTTCTGCTTCAATACAGCTGCCTTCATGTAAGACAAAAAGACAGAAATGCATATATATATATACTATTTCTGCTTCAATACAGCTGCCTTCATGTAAGACAAAAAGAAACGATATATATATATATATATATATATATATATATATATATATAATATATATATATATATATACTATTTCTGCTTCAATACAGCTGCCTTCATGTAAGACAAAAAGACAGAAATGCATATATATATTATTTCTGCTTCAATACAGCTGCCTTCATGTAAGACAAAAAGACAGAAATGCATATTTTATTTCTGCTTCAATACAGCTGCCTTCATGTAAGACAAAAAGACAGAAATGCATATATATATATATATATATTATTTCTCTTTCAATACAGCTGCCTTCATGTAAGACAAAAAGACAGAAATGCATATATATATATATATTTCTGCTTCAAACAGCTGCCTTCATGTAAGACAAAAGCAGAAATGCATATATTTTATTCTGTTAATAATGCCTTATGTAAGATAAAAAGACAAAATGCATATATTATATATTATTCTGTTAATACATGCTTATGTAAAAAAGCAGAATGCATATATATATATAATTTCTGCTTCAACACAGCTGCCTTCATGTAAGACAAAAAGATAGAAATGCATATTATATATATATATATATATATATATATATTATTTCTGCTTCAACACAGCTGCCTTCATGTAAGACAAAAAGACAGAAATGCATATATATATATTATTTCTGCTTCAATACAGCTGCCTTCATGTAAGACAAAAAGACACCAATGCATATATATATATATTATTTACTGCTTCAACACAGCTGCCTTCATGTAAGACAAAAAGACAGAAATGCATATATATATATTATTTCTGCTTCAATACAGCTGCCTTCATGTAAGACAAAAAGACACCAACGCATATATATATATATATATATATATATATATATATATATTATTTCTGCTTCAACACAGCTGCCTTCATGTAAGACAAAAAGACAGCAACGCATATATATATAATTTCTGCTTCAACACAGCTGCCTTCATGTAAGACAAAAAGACAGAAATGCATATTTTATTTCTGCTTCAACACAGCTGCCTTCATGTAAGACAAAAAGACAGCAACGCACATATATATATATATATATATTATTTCTGCTTCAATACAGCTGCCTGTGTGCAAGACAAAAAGACAGGAGCACATATTATCAGTAATATCGCTGCTTCAATACAGCTCCCTTCGAGTAAAACAAAAAGAAACGCATATCACCTCAGCTTCAATACAGCTGTCTTCATGCTAGCAGCCTGTACGACAAAAAGACAGAAACACATATCACCTCAGCTTCAATACAGCTGCCTTCGTGTAAAACAAAAAGATAGAAACACATAAAAATTATTAGTTCTGCTTCCATACAAATTACAACTGCCTCTAATGAAGATGAGAAGACAGGCAGAAAAACAGGTCATATTTTCATATAGCTGCCTTCAATAAAGATGACCAGGTAGACAGAAACCAGGTGTACTGAACAGGCATACTGACATATGTTGTACAGTTGTGTTCTATTTGTTAGAGTGAAGAAAGAAAAGAAAAAAAATCACCCCCACCCCCAAAAAGAAGAAAACAGAAACACATAATTATTATCTCCCTTCCATACATCTAATCTCACCAAATACACACATCATTATGTCCCTTCCATACAGCTAACTTCACTGAAGACATACT
>JABMCL010001972.1:27500-47500 GCA_018857735.1 Alviniconcha marisindica | reverse complement strand
ATGTGCTTTGTAATCTTTCGCGGAAGAAGTCGCTAGAGGTCGCAGCACACTTCCGGGCCGATTTCTGAGTAGGCGTTGCTTCACGCTGTGTATAACAGTGGAAGCTGAACCTAGAATCGCAAAGCAGTACAAATGCCAATACTGCTGGAGTTGCAAAAGTTACCGTGGAAAGGGGATGGAGGGTGGAAAAAAAAAGTGTCTTTGCATTGTTTTTTTGGCTGACCAGAGGATCGCGAGCTCATAGAAAAAAAAGAATTTTGGGGCATCCTATAGCACAAGCAACAAGTTATTGCTTATTGCCAGACACATTATGACTACAGGCCTCCAAAATGCCTTTAACGTTGGCAGTGTAAAATTCGCAAATTCACCATCACCGCCTTCCATTGTGAAGAAAGTACGCACCGGAAGTAAAAGCAGCCAAGGGACGTAAGCAATGCCGGGGAAAAGTCAAGGGAGTTAACAACCCCGCCTGAATCGCCCAATAGCCATAACTCATTTAATTTTCATACCACTTCCGTCCCTCTGTTAAAACATGATGACTTTTGACAACCAACTATCATAACAATAATAATAATGAATACTTAGAGCGCCTAACCCGCACAGGCCCTAAGCACTTGCACGTTCTTTACAAGTACAAATTGTCAAAATTCAACGCATACAACATGAATGCACACACACGCACAGCACACACACAGACTTGCACACGCACACATGCATTTTCACCCCAAAAAAATGGTGCGATTTTGCTGATAAACCTAAAAGTAAATACAATAACAAAAGGCCAAAGCTGCGCTGTACCTGGCAGCACGTCACGGGAAGGTAGGTCTTGGAGCACACCCATTGGCAAACTCTACATATGCTGCATAGCTGTCAACCCCTTTTGGGTGTAAACCTTAGTTCAGAGTTTGTAAACCTGTATAATTTCCATTATGCAGGCCAGGGTCTTTTGTCTTTTCACTGGTATGGCAGCGGCATTTTGAATTCCAAACAGCATGTGTGGCAGTGGAAGGAAGAAGCAATGTTGTGCTAAATATATATGCATCGCATGTGCAACTTCAAATCTCACTTCCAACAAGATTTCTTAGCCTATCTGCCCTAGGCCAGTCAGTGTGCATTTGGCGACGGTGTGTGTTGGCTGCTCGTTCAACAGTTTTTCAGTCTTTTTGCTCAGTTTAAAATAACAACATGAAAATTATGCTTTCCTGTATCCATTTTCCAGTATGGCCATATCCCCCTGAAATAATGATTTATTTTTTTTAATACAGGTAAACTGTATGGGCTGACAAGTATGATACTGAACATCGTGGGTGTGGAGTCACCCATACCTTTTCTACAGGCAGCGCAGTTTTCTTACATGCGCTACATCCTGGGTGTGACTACACCCGCACTATTAATTTTTGAGACTCCTATGAAAAAACTAGGGGTGAGGGGCCATCCACAATGGAAGGAGCAAGAACATTTACAGAAACACCTACAGGTATGAAAATCATACTACAAGTTGTCCAACCTACAGAGAGTGAGTTTCAAGGCAACATATATAGGGAAAAGGTTAATTACTGTAGGTGCTGTGGTTTCTTTGGGATTCTAACTACACTCAAGTCACTTCACCTGTAAAGGAGGAGTAGGGTACAAATATTAATGGGACCCACTTAGCAAGTTCTAGAACATTTATTTAGTGACTGTGTGCCTCAGTCCGTGCGTGCGTGTGTGTATGTAATGTTAATGTCAAACACCACAGAAAGAGACAGAGAGAAGTGGCTGAAGCAAAGGAAGATGGATTGAGTGACGAAGCACATCCTGCTACTGAGAACCGTGGGCAAAACAAAAGGAGGAAACCCTGAAGAACCAAATTAATTAATACGCATAATAAACTCCGTGAAGTGTACCCTGCTACCAGAACTGATTAATTCCCGTTTGGCCTTTTTACCCTCAGTCAAACCATTTTAATGATATCAGGGTCACAACCCGTCGTTAATTACAAAAACAAGTCTCGTCCACAATTCATTACACCTTTCGCCCTAAGTAGAAGACTAGAACATATTGTACATTTGTTTAATAGGTCACTGTCCCTGATGGGAAATTTGGGTCATCTTTATCTTGGTAAAAGTACAGCAGCTGCAAGAGCATCACTGTGAGTGTATGCAGTATTTCCCTGCGTCCAAACAATAATATGGCTGCCATTGATTTTTTTTGCGTGTGGTCATGTTTTATTCCAACTTACAGCAATATTGTGATAGTGCTTATAATAAACTAGTCATCAGCAAAAAGAGTTCATAAACATAACAAAAAATGAACTATATTGGGAAAAAAGACTTCTTCTTTTTTAAACTTTAAAAAAATGTGTATACAGTTTTAGATCTTGTATGCAGCTGCATACAGGTGCTGCAAGGACACCATAAAAAAAAAAAAAAAGAGTCTGCACTGTATCTGATGCTGAGAGAGAAATCCATTGCTGCACGAGGAACTCACACCCGTGTCAGTACCGTGCACGGCTTTTCAGTTGAACACTGCACCAACTGAACTATTCCTGCCGCATGCACAACCATTACACATGCATTCCAGAAAGGCAGTCCCTTCAATGCTGCCCTTGTGTACAACAGCAGTACACAGACAAAAAAAAGAAGCTAGGATCCGTTGGCACCGTTGACCCGTATGTCTAACGTTTCCATACCGGGTGTAAAAAAATTATGCAAAGGATCCAAAACAAGATAACGACAATAAATCCATTCACAAATGTCACCAAGAAAAACAAAAACAAAAAAACATAAAATGGCACAGCAGCAAATACCATGTTATATGTGGGAACACACTGCACAGATCACTGGACCAATTACCGTCTAGCCACTTCAAAATCAAACAAAACAAAACAAGTCCACACAAAAACAAGCCTAAGGCCATACAAAAACAAGCCCATCTTTCGAAAAAAAACTAAAATTGGACGACATTTCTGAAAAGCAGGCACGCCCAGAGCCAACATAACGTTGGCAGAGAAAGAAGATCAGCAAAGCAAAAGTAAACAGACAGAACAACACACAGCTGACATTATTTCTTTGACTACAGAATACGCACTCTGAATACGATGGTTTTCATACCAGAAACTCTTTAGAACACCTTACATCTTCTTGACCTGGATGTCCATTAGTGTTTTCTATGTTTGGCTTGTGGGTTGGAACGTTCGCTTCGTTAACATGGTTACGGAGATGAACTCAATCCTGGTTCCAAGAGGTTCAACCCTCAAACATAATTCCTGGAAGAGCACCACCTTACATGTTATTAAAAATTGAAAAATTAAAGGAGGCGTAAGTGTAAGGTGACCTTCAATTTTAATTGTACCAGGTACAGTGATGCCTGGAAGGGATTATGTTCCCTCCCTTTGGGATGAGCTCCCTGAAACCCAGGAGCCGTGTGAAACTGAAAGCGGAGGCGGCCGTCCCGGGCTCCCGTCCCTAATAAGCCTACAGTTTCTGTGGGCGTAAAGAAACACTCAACCACGAGCTCTCTCGCCACAACACCTTGCTCATCTCGAAACCTAGATTTAGTTCAACGGGGAAAGAACAAAAACTCAAACAAGAATGAATGCTAGCATTCTAAAACGAAACCCAAACGCGTAAAAAAAGGTTCAAAAGAACGCTATTTTAGTATTTATCAGGACAAAACATGCACATTTTCCGGGGGTAATCCCCTTCATCAAGCTACAAAATGACACGTAAACAACAGTTAAACTGTTAAAAACGATATAAGATATATATATATATATATATATAAAATGTCCCTAATATGCACAGGTTGTGTTTTGTCCTAATAAATAGTGTTCTTTTAAACCTTTTTTGTGTTTGGATCAGGATTTAGTTGGTTAACGACTGGCTGCTGGCAGGCTCACGTGCAAGCTCCCGCATGATGCCTTCCAAGCATCGCCATGCACATGGTAGAATTAACGCTGAAGGTCACCAACATGGTTCAGGAGCTGTGTGAGAGTGGAGGTGGCCGTCCTGGGCTGTCCGTCCTAACGAGCCTTCTGGTTTCCGTGGACGTAAAGCTATATTGAACCATGCTTCGGCACTGGTCTCAGCTTGTCCCTAATATGTCAGCTGACACCTGAGGACATTAAGCAACACTGCCTACCTACCTGAAGGTCACCTGACAGGTACGCCCCCTTTAATTTTTCAATCAAATGAGAGCCTAAGATTCCAGGCAGGAGGTTGGTGGAGAGGTTTTTGGGGGGGGGGGGGGGTAATATGAACCCCCCCCCCCCCCCCCCGGCCTCACTTTGAGACTGACATTGATAACCAACAAATAAAGGAACAGGGAAAAAAAAGTGATTTATTTTATGAACAAAATGAACTCAAATATGGTAGGTGGAGTCTCGAGCAGTCTGAGTCAGAATCTTCACTTCTTATAGCCTTAATCAATTAATTAAGTACCATCTTCACTAGACGGGCCCTGTTTTCACCCCTTCGGGAAATAATCGTTGCACACACAGACTTGCAAACACCACACCCACAGAAATCAACAGTCACGGGATGACACAAACCCGCCGTCATCAGAAACAGAATGGGAACTCCCTGTCTGCGATTGTGTGTGTGTATGATTGTGTGTGTGTGTGTGTGTGTGTGTGTGTGTGTGTGTGTGTGTGTGTGTGTGTGTGTGCATGTGTTTGTGTGCATGTGGTGTGTGGTGTGACTCTGGTGGGTGTGTGGTGTGTGTTGTGTGTGGTGTGTGTGTGTGTGTGTGTGTGTGTGTGTGTGTTTGTCTGAATATCTGAGTGTGTGGGTAGGTGCATGTGTGGGTGTGGGTGTGACTGTGTGCGTGTGTGTGTGTGTGGTTTGTCTGAATATCTGAGTGTGTGAGTAAGTGCATGTGTGGGTGTGGGTGTGACTGTGTGCGTGTGTGTGTGTGAGAGAGAGAGAGAGAGAGAGAGAGAGTGTGTGTGTGTGTGTGTGTGTGTGTGTGTGTGTGTGTGTGTGTGTGTGTGTGTGTGTGCATGGGCGCACTTGTGAGCATACATGTGCACTTGTGTGTGCTTAGTTTTGCAATAATCACACATCACCATCACAAGTTTGTGGGCTAAGGCCTCAATAAAATAAATTTGTTCTCTCTCCCCCCCCCCCCCCCCACCACCACCACCACCACCTTCCGAATCAGACTGTACAGGCATCCCCATGTCGGAAATTTCAATTAATCAGATCAAAAACCGACCTTTCCACCCCACCACCTCCCACCCTAGACATAACTTTAGTAGAACAACTACTGTGCCTCAGCCCCAGGAAGAAAGAAGGGGGGGGGGGGGGGGGGGGGGGGGGGGGGGGGGGGGGGAGTGGGGAGAAGGGGCAATGGAAAAGGGGGCGGTGGGGGGGGGGGGGTTGGATGGGGCGGGATGCAGAAGAAAAATCAATAGGCTGAGCATGAGAGGAAGCGGCAAAGGCTAACGATTTTGAAAGCAACAAAAAAGTGATGACGTCTTTTCTCACCACTGTAAACATGCCCGCCCGACAAGGAAACGCCACAGCGGGCCCTTTGCTTCATCCGCTTTCCCGTCCACCGCTGGCAAAACGACCGAACCCGCACCGCACCGCACCGCTCCGCTACAGTAGTTAGCGAACTTCCCGCTCGGTCGAGTCAACCGACAAAAGCTTCGGCTGTTTCAGGATCAAGGGGCGGGACAGCCGTTGGGATCAAGGGTATATAGTTGCCGTAGGACAGCTGGGTGACGAAAACTGCGGCACAGTTTTGACTCGACCTTAAAACGGGTTGCACGAGGGCGGGAGGGAGGGAGGGAGGCTCCTAGAGCTGTGTGTGAACACAGGGAGGTGGCCGGCCTGGGCTCATACTCCCCATTCCATTCTTGCCCCGTCCCTAATAAGCCATATTATATATGGTTTGTGTGCACGTAAAGCACCATGAAAGAAGATGACCTCCACCTCGTGAAGAGCTCCCAAGGGTGCTGTGTGAACAGGGAAGTGGGGCTTATGGGCTCTCACACCCCATCCCATTCTTCCCCCGTCGGTAATAAACTCAACAGGGAGGTGGGCCTGGGTTCTCATTCCCCATTCCGTTCTTCCACCGTCCCTAATAAGCCATATTATAATATGGTTTCTGTGGACATAAAGCATAATGCAAGAAGAAGGGACTAGCTCCCTGAACTCAGGAGCTGCGTAAACAGAGGTGGGCCTGGGTTCTCACTCCCCATCCCATTCTTCCCCCATCCCTAATAAGCCATATTATATATATATATATATTATGGTTTGTGCGCAGGTAAAGCACCATGGAAGGAGATGACGTCCACCTCGAGCTTAGGTGCTGTGTAAACAGGGAAGTGGGCCTGGGCTCTCCCTCCCCGTTCCATTCTTCCAACCTCCCTAATAAGCCATATATAATATATGTGGTTTCTGTGGACGTAAAGCATAATGCAAGAAGGGACTAGCTCCCTGAACTCAGGAGCTGCGTGAACGTAGGTGTGCCTGGGTTCTCACTCCCCACCCCATTCTTCCCCCATCCCTAATAAGCCATATTATAACTATTATTACACACACACACTCTCTCTCCCTCTCTCTCTCACACACACACACTCTCTCTCTCTCACACACACACATTCTCTCTCTCTCACACACACACACACACACACACTCTCTCTCTCTCTCTCTCTCTCACACACACACACACACACACACACACTTTCTCTCTCTCACACACACATCCCCCCCTCTCTCTCTCTCTCACACACACACACACACACACACTCTCTCTCTCTCACACACACTCTCTCTCTCTCTCTCTCTCTCTCTCTGTCTCTCTCTCTCACACACACACACACACACAATAATGATATGGTTTCTGTGGACATAAAACACCATGCAAGAAGAAGAAGAAGAAGGGACTAACTCCCTTGAACTCAGGAGCCGTGTAAACAGGGGAAGTGGGCCTTGTGGGCTCTCACTCCCTATCCCATTCTTCCCCCCCCCCCCCCCCCCCCACCCCCCCCCCCCCCCTCCCTAATAAGCCGTATATATGGCTTCCGTGGAAGTAAAGCATCATGCAAGAAAGAAGAAGGGACTCCCAGAGTTTGCCTTGACAACGCCATAATGGGGGATGCGTAATGAGGCGAGGTGGACCCTCCGAGCTTGCCTTGACCAAGACCAGAGTTTACAAAACAGGTTGCACAGCCTGCGGACCAGGACTAGGAGCCTTTGTCGGTACCACGTCAGAGAAACCCATTTTACGCCTCTACCAGGAAGCAGGCACCACGTGAGGAGAGATCAAGAGCAGGGAGGTGGAGGTGGAGCTGGGCTCTGCGAGCTGGTTTGGCTTAGTGGTCAGGCGTTAGCCCGGTACGAAGGGCCTCGGCTCGATTCCGCTTCGGCTTTCCTTTCTCTTCAGAAAGGCTGTGGTTTGTGGACAGTCTTGGGACTTTGTCCCTCACAGTTTAATGAAACATTAAAAAGGACTCTCATTGCTGCCCATCTTAATGCAGGAGTCATTCTGGTGGTGACAGTGTAGCGATATGTATATAATCGCCTTCTTCCCCCACTTCCAAGCCCCCTCCCCTCCCCCGCTCTTCCCATCCCTAATAAGCCTTATGGTTACTGATTTAGAAGCACACGCAAAAAGAGCGCAGTGAGTCTGCTCGGAAGTGGAGAACAGCGCTATACAAAAACGGTCAACAACAACAATGAATAATTGCGGGCCGGTTTGGCATAGCAGCATGGCATCAGGCCGGCTGGTAAGCAGAAGGCCCTCGGTTCGAATCCGCTTCAGCTCTCCTTTCTCTTCAAAAGTTGTCATCTGTGGCCACTGTCTTGTGACTGTCCCTCACAATTAATGAAACCTTAAAATGGCTCTCATCGTTGCCCATCTTAAAGCAAGAGTCGTTCTGGTGGTGACAGTGTAGCGATAGGTATGTAATCCCCCCCCTCCCCTCCCCGACCCTAATAAGCCTGATGGTTTCTGTGGATGTTAAGCACCCTGTTTACTTAATTACGGACAATGAATAATGGAACTGGCTGCAAACAACAACGACCAGTAAAAACTGTCCTCACTCATCCGTGCTGCACGCAATGCCCCTTTGTTGTTTGTTATCCGGCACGACAGGCCTCCAGACAGGCCTCCAGCCCAGCCCAGCGTCGCCCCAGGAACAAGATCAAGTTTCGAGTTCAGCGTTGCTTTACGTCCACAGAGACCGTACAGACTATCATTAGGGCCGGGGAGCCCGGGACGGCCACCTCGACTTTAAACACAGCTCCTGGGCTCTGATTGTGTGCTGCTGCTGCTGCTGCTGCTTCTTCAAATTCTGCCTTACGTCCAGACTACTAGGGACAGGGGAGCCCGGGACAGCTACCTCGACTTTCACACAGCTCCTGAGCTGAGGAAAAAGATCAACGCAGCATCAAAAAGCCGTCAGGCCAGCCGTGACATTTGCAATATGGTATCTTCGACAGCGAGTCCCGCTAGCCGTCAGCTTAATTAAAGCAGGATTGTAGACTGAATTTAATTCAATCAAACCAACGAAGCATTTTGAAATGAACCCCTCAACTTGAGGGCGTTGTTGTGTGTGTGTGTTTATACATGTGTGTGTGTGTGTGTGTGTGTGTGTGTGTGCGTGTGTATGTGTGTGTGTGTGCGTGTGAGCATGCATGTCGATTTCCATTCTGATCTCTGAGTTGCTGCAGAAAGGCCGTCCTTTTTTGGACAGCTCCTCGACCGGACACAAGCTCAACACTAGCTACAGCTGTACCATACAATCCTTGGACTGCCAACCTTTTTCGGTCAGCTCCTAGACCGGACACAAGCTCAACACCAGCTTTAGCTGTACAATACAATCCTTGGACTGCCAGCCTTTTTTTGGACAGCTCCTAGACCGGACACAGCTCAACACTAGCTTTAGCTGAACAAACTACAACACAGTCTTTGGACAGACCAGGTTGCCAGCTGAAAGGCTAGTTCCTTTAAATCAAAGCTGTTAAAGACTTTCAGTGTACTGTCCCTGCGGGTCAGACAAGGTAAAGTAAACCAAAGGGATGCCGCTGCTCTTCCTCCCTTGACCATTGAGCTGATTCTTGTAACAGGAGTGGCTCAAGGTTCTGCCCCCCCCCCCCCCCCCAGCCAATCTTGAAATAACTATAGCCTGAGATTGTTTTTCAAACTACACACTATTGCACTGAACTGTTTTTCAAACTACACACACCACTGCACTGAACTGTTTTTCAAACTACACACACCACTGCACTGAATTGTTTTTCAAACTACACACTACTGCACTGAACTGTTTTTCAAACTAAACACTACTGCACTGAACTGTTTTTCAAACTACACACACCACTGCACTGAACTGTTTTTCAAACTACACACTACTGCACTGAACTGTTTTTCAAACTACACACTACTGCACTGAACTGTTTTTCAAACTACACACTACTGCACTGAACTGTTTTTCAAACTACACACTACTGCACTGAACTGTTTTTCAAACTACACACCACTGCACTGAACTGTTTTTCAAACTACACACACCACTGCACTGAACTGTTTTTCAAACTACACACTACTGCACTGAACTGTTTTTCAAACTACACACACCACTGCACTGAATTGTTTTTCAAACTACACACTACTGCACTGAACTGTTTTTCAAACTACACACACCATTGCACTGAACTGTTTTTCAAACTACACACCACTGCACTGAACTGTTTTTCAAACTACACACTACTGCACTGAACTGTTTTTCAAACTAAACACTACTGCACTGAACTGTTTTTCAAACTACACACACCACTGCACTGAACTGTTTTTCAAACTACACACTACTGCACTGAACTGTTTTTCAAACTACACACTACTGCACTGAACTGTTTTTCAAACTACACACTACTGCACTGAACTGTTTTTCAAACTACACACCACTGCACTGAACTGTTTTTCAAACTACACACTACTGCACTGCACTGTTTTTCAAACTACACGCTACTGCACTGTTTTTCAAACTACACGCTACTGCACTGAACTGTTTTTCAAACTACACACTACTGCACTGAATTGTTTTTCAAACTACACACTACTGCACTGAACTTTTTCAAACCACCCACCACCCCCCCCCCCCAATCCAGAAACAACTATAGTCTCAGATAGTTTTTAAGCCAATTAAAACCTCCCCCCCAGCGATAAAGTCTATATTCTGAGATTTTATTCAGACACTGAACCCTCCACCTCTCTCTCTCTCTAGATAGCTCCCACTAGACTTCATCCTGTTACGACTTTGTGGACACAAGGACAGCGACAGAGAGCAAAACACTACAGCAGAGCCCCTGCTGAAACTGAAAAATCCTCCTCCTGGAGACTGTCCCTGATGATGATGAGGATGTGGGGCTTAATGTCCTCAGACGTCCCGGCTGACACATCAGGGACAAGGAGACTGTCCCTCTTCTGACACCTGTTTACCTGAAACCCTTTGCTTTATGTTTCCATAGTAACTGAACCTAACACCACTAGAAATGCCCATCCCTTTCACAAAACCACTTCGCTGGACTTTTAGATGGGTCTTAAGAGAGCAGCTCTCAAGTAAATTGTGTTATACTCCAAATGCTTTCCGTGATTGCAATGGGGGTGGGGGGTGGGGGGGTGGGGTACTCATTTTCCGTACAAGGACACACACACAAAATTATTTAAAAAAATTAAGAAGATAAAAACCACACATTATCCTCTGAAAAGATTTAGGATTACTTAATTATCTCATCAGAGAAATTAAATTCACACAGTGACATAGCTAAAACGCATACATCGCGGTAGAAGAAAAAAAAACACACACTGCATTTTCAACTCTTGAACGTGAAGGAACAGTTGTTGTAAACACACATGTATAATATACGACCTTAGCATATAACAGCAAACACAAAAACTGCCCCTACTGTTATTAATGAAGCTTCCCCTTTAAATAATTCCGGCACTGATTCTAGTCTAGACAGAGGACGCACTGTCTTTTTCCAGTCTTGACAGCGAATGGCATGACAACCATGACCGGAGTGACTCTCAGAGATAAAAAAATTAAAATAAAATCCGGTTTGACATGCTGAACCTGTTTCCTGATGCAAAGGACAATGTCCGATCTTTGACTGAATAATTCTGAACAACCTCATGCGCATGCCCTGCATCACTGCTCTGTCGGTGTCACACAGCGTACATGACAATGAACATGCGCGGTATAACTTTTACAGGTTGACTGGGCGTAAAGCACCAAGTCACTTACTTACTTATAACTTTTATAACAGCTTTTATAACATGACAATGAACATGCGCTGTATAACTTTTACAGGTTGACTGGGTGTAAAACACAAGTCACTTACTTACTTACAACTTTTATAACAGCTTGATATGGGGTTTGGGAGTTTCCCGTTTGGTGGAATCTATACATTTATTTAAATTATTACAAGCAGGCATCTTGCATAATTCTGTATTCCCTGCAAGCAGATAAGAGTTATCAAAGGCGCTCCTGGGACTCTGATGTGCCTGTTACTCCAAATACTGTGATAACAATGGGCATTAAGTGCCTAGCCTTGGACACCCCAGAGAACTAAACAAATGATGTCTGAAGTTCCAATACACAAACACATACATCTGAAAAAATCAACTTTGTATTCTAGTTTCTACCACCATTTTGTATCCAGAACGAATCCTTGTTTAAAACCAAACCCCTGGTGTTGTGGTAAAGACCAACTTCATTGAAGAACACCCCCCTTTGGAAGACCACTGTTTTCAGGGTGGTCTTTGCTTGGGGGGGGGGGGGGGGGGGGGGCATGGGGGGGGGGGGGGGGGGGGGGGGGGGGGGGGGGTTCACCTATTACTGGCCTTGAGTGGCAGTGGTCACTAGAGTTCCTGACTCTCCTCATGTTCCACTCCAGCAGCAGAGTTACTACACAGTATCACCACCGGGGCCAGAGAAGGAGGGCTACCACTCTTGTCAGATACTACAGGTGGCACTGATGGCTGTCAGAGGACTCTCCCCGGGACATTTTTGAAACCAGTGTGACATCAATATAAGGTGGTGAAAGTGGTTCACGCAAACCGGTCAAATAATCACCGCAAATGGTCAGATACGTGGCTTTCCATACTACTAGTACTACTAGAGCTGTGCTAGCAACCACCATGCTCCCTTCCCTGTCTAGAACACATGCACGCACATGCATTATATGCACGCGCACACACACACACACACACACACGCATGATAACGGACCATCTCCCACAAGACCGCCCGAACCACCGGGACCACAGAACAGCAGTCTGGCCCATCAGACACAAGTATGTTTTGTGTCACATTTGGTTAAAGTACACACTTTTTTAAAGACACTGCATTTGCTGTACTCCAGTTCTAATAATCTTAAAAAGTGTTTGTGACCCCTGATACATTAGCATTATATAACACATAAATGTACAGATAATACCACGCATTATCAGCCACATTTCACACAGATATTTTCAAAACAGTCATTAGTATTATATAATACATATAATGCTAAAATGTATAAATAATACCACACATTATCAGCCACATTTCACACAAATATTTCCAAATCAGTCCTTCATCCAGTATGAAATCAGAATGGCAAGGAAACGCCCGGTGCAACATGAGTGAGCGGTACTCACCAAATATCTCTCCGCCACTGGCGTACTCTGTGACGAGGTACAGCATGCGTTCCGTCTCCATGACTTGGTACAGACGGATGATGTGAGGGTGTCTCAGCAGTTTCATGATGCGGATCTCACGGAAGATCTTCGTCAGGTTGTCTTCTGTCAGCTGTGTCTTGTCGATGATCTTGATGGCCACCTGAGGAAGAAACACTCAGTCAGTCAGTCCACTATAATTTCCAAATTCTTTTTTGCAAAGGGAGTTAATTGAAAGGGAGTTAATTGGTGGTGAAAAGCTGTCACACAAACACAACAACAAAGACCTGAGTCACCTACGGTAATTCTCACCTGGCATGTGAGCAAAATACAAGGTACATTTATCAACTCTACCACAGGTACATTTGACTCTACTCTGAGGATACCTCTGGTGGAGTTTATGTATGCATACCTGTGCATTGTCAGGCCAACAACAACATTCTTCCGAGCACTGAACAAGACAAAACAGACAAGCGGTTTAGCGCTCCATCTCATTTTTCATTATTTTCAATGTTTAACTATTGTTTAAGTGTCGTTTTGCAGCTTGATAAAGGGGGATTACCCAAAAATTTGCACAAGTGTTTGTCCTCATAAATAGCATTCTTTTGAACCTTTGTGTTTGGATCTTTTCTGCAAGTATTGTGTAATGTTGTCTAACACTAACACTAGTTAGTAACAGTGCACCATAATCTCCAAGCAGTTCCTGGTTAATGGACGGCAGCTGCCTACATCAGAGAAGAAAGAAGAACATACACTGATACAGTACTGTGTCTTCTCTCAGTTTTCGCTTTGTTTCAATCAACCATCAAAGCATCATAGATTTTTGGGGATTTTTTTTTTTTTATCAGCCATGCCCATGGACTGCCATGATGAACTGATGAATTATTTCTACCACAACCATAAATCATGGCAAAAACTGAAGCAGAATTTTATAATGTAATGACCAGCTGAAAAGCTTAAGAACTGTGATGACAGGAAATAAACCTGCTCCCCCCCCCCCCCCCCCATAAAATAGTTTATGTACTAAACTAATGATGTCAATTGTCATGAAGATTATATAATATTTTTTTAATTTTAAATTTTACACCAATTCTACAGGACATCCACGGACATCATTTTAAAGCAGCACGTCAGACCTTCCTGCAACTTACTAGTAAAAGTACAGCGTAATCTGCTGCTGTGCTAGGGTTTGTTCATTAAAACTTATCTGACGCAGTTCAAATGAGACTCTATCGAAGAGAGATTAAATATTAGTACAATAGAATGGTATGAACTAATGAGGTCCTGGGATTGAATAAATGAATAATACTGATATTATTAATCCTATTGTTGCAGTGATTATTCATAGTCCCGTGAGGAAGTTAGCATGTGTTGTTGGTTGTTGTTGTTGTTGTTGTCTAATATCACCTCAACATAAACAGACATAAAATAAAATATTGATTGATTGATCTGGGGATTCAAGACTGTAACTTAGTGTAAGTAAGTAACCTGGTGTTTTATGCCCAAGGGATTGAATTTGAAGACTGACAATGGCTTTACTTAAACATATTAACAAAGCTTGTTACATTAATTTTAATTTTAAAGCATAAAATAACATTAAAACTAAAACTGTAAACAACGGATTTCTCTTAGGATTCAGAAAAAGTTATTTTCATGGTCACTACAGCCACCAAGCGGGTTCTTCTAATTCTACTGTCTGCAGAATTGCAGCTAATACAGGATCAACACACAACAGAGTTAATCAGCACTTGAAAAATGCCACATAAGCACAACAAAGACCTGAGTCGCCTACGGTAACTCTCACCTGGCATGCGATTAAATACAACATATTATAGCAAATTTTTATAAAACTAATTATAAAATTTTATAAACCAGAGGTACATCTGACTTTTGTTGATCATTGTGCGTGTAACTGGTAGGGTTGACTGTCTCGGATGTGTGTGTGCCCTCCAGACTCTAAGTCTAAGATAAAGTACTCTGTGTTTTATGTGTACTTTTGTTCGTGTATTATAGTTTATACTGTGTGTTAATTGTCATTTTACGGGTATCTTTCATGCAGTCTAAGGCAAATTTCTATGTTATTCATAGACAATAAAGATTATGTATTCTGTATTCTCTATTTTGCAGATGTACCTTCGGTGGAGTTTAGGTATACAATACAACACACGCGCAACACATGAGACCCTATAATTAAAGCGCTCAGGCCTGCAAGTTACTTTTTAAGTTTTAGCAGTTCATTTATTCACTCTGACTCTGAGGAGACATGGACACACACAAAATAGCGTGAATGTTGACAAAGCATACACTGTACTGATACAGCCAGTTCTGAAAGCACAGTTAGGGCACTGATAGTGATACTATGCTAAGTCTGAGGCTACATGGCAAAGTTGGCAACTAATAGTGTGTAATAGTAATAGCTAGTATAAATAAATGTATTGAGAAGTTACTATTAAGCGAAAGCAGTTTTGTTATTAACTATATTTGTCAATTACACACACACACACACAGAGTGACACACACACATATATATTATATATATCCCCTCCACATGCACACACACACACACACACACACACACACACACACACACACACACACACACACATATTATCCCCTCCACACTCACACACACTCCCAACACATACACATGCATATATATATATATATATATATATATATATATATATATATATATATATATATATATTTATCCCCTCCACACATCCCCTCCACACAAATATCCCCTCCATACACACAATTATAATTTATATATAATGTATATATATCCCCTCCACATACAACCCCCCCCCCCCCCCCCCACCACACCACACACGCAAACATTGGGTCCATGCAGCCATGCAGCAGGAGACTGGATATTGATTTTACAACACAGACAGTCATAGTCATTAGTACAATTTTAGCAGTTTAAGAGAACTGATTAACACAAACACCACAGTAGTACTTAGTCTTCGTGAATTTATGACAACAGAAACTACGACACAGTGCAATTGTACCTTTCCTGGCTCAGAGTCAAGTCCAGACAACCTTGCACATGAGTCACAAGACTCACATTATGATTATGTGTTTACATGCATGACGCAACCAGCACTTCAATGTAGGACCCATAGTCACAATACTGGCAAAATTTCATACTACGTTATCACGCCAGCAATATTGCATAATTTGCTGATTCAGTCAAAGTCATACACAACACAACTTGAAATACTGTATTA
The DNA here is from genome assembly GCA_018857735.1 of Alviniconcha marisindica. Classification (NCBI taxonomy): domain Eukaryota; kingdom Metazoa; phylum Mollusca; class Gastropoda; family Provannidae; genus Alviniconcha; species Alviniconcha marisindica. Next base: position 31,617 of record JABMCL010001972.1, on the reverse strand, counting down.
TGCAACACGGTGTAGTACCACTACCAGTGACCGTGCTAGACATTTTTCAAACCAGTGTGACTTCTATGAAGTGATGAAGGTGGTTCACAGAAACTGGTCAGATAATCACTGTAAGCATAACCTGTCAGATACTGACACGGCCATCAGGTACTACTGCTACTATACGGCTCCACTAGCAAACACCCAACTGGCAACTCACCTCCCTGTCTAGAACACACCCATGCACACACACAATGTGTGCATGCGCTCGCACACACACACACACACACACACACACACACAAAAAACACTGCATAGTGACAATGCAGTCTGCATGACTGATACTGTGGTAAGTGATAGATTACATTATAACAATGTCACAGTACAGGTAACACAAAACAGTCATAACACAGACAACATGACACCTGTAGGCAACATAAAAATAGTAATACAGGCAATATATAGTGCTCACAAACATAAATTTATACAGGCAGCATCACATATCTTAGACTAATACAGTATTACTACAGTGGCTCTAGTCTGTAGTCAACAGTTCTGAGTCTGAGTCAAGTTTGACCCTTCCAATATTCCACTAAAATCCTTTGGTTTTGTCTGCTTTATTACTGTACTAGTGAAAGGTGCAATGTCTGCTAACTGTAACTTAGTGTTACACTTACAGGTGTTCTGTTTCTGCAATAAATCAACAACCAAATACCCCTATGTCATACGATACATGTGTACAATGTGTACATGGATGTAAGTGATTCACTTGGCTTTCATTAGTTTCAAAAGTTCAACTTATGTGGTATTCGTAAGGACTAGCATGAACTGATCAAGCTTATGGAGTGGTTTGACGTGCATGTGGTTAAAAAGAAAAAGGGAGGGAGTGTTGACAAAATATACAACATGTATCATATGAATGCAGCCAGTTAGTAACCGAGCTACTGAGTTAAATGTGCACTTCAAGCTGGACTCTCTCAGTCTCTGGCACCTTCTTCCAAACTCTGCCAGAATTGGTTACGCCACTGAAGGGACACTCTTTTTATCTCCACGCAGCTGTCCACCGAAGCTGTCAGCACCATCCTAACTGTTTAGGTACTAACACAACTGTGTCTGTGAGAGCAACATTTGAACATATCAAAGCATGCCTGTAAACATGTGGCACATTCGCCTGCCCTGGGTAAAATGAGTTCTGTCTCGATTCAAAATTATTTGGGTTTTACCCGCCTGTGGTGGCATTTAAACAATGTGAATCGTTATAAATTAAAGAAACACCTGATGTAATCTGAGTGAAAGTGAAACTCTCCCTAATGGCTAATATGTCAGCCTGACATCTCGACATCTGATTCTGAGGACACCAAGCCCCACATCATCATCATTGTAATCTGAGTTGTCTGTTTCAAATCTAGTGATATGTGAGCACCAATGAGAAACCTATGGCGTAACTAATTATGGCAGTGGCTGGAGGAAGGATGTTGAAAACCAGTGCTTGGAGTTTGCATTAAATAGTCTACTTTGCCTCTACTGACTAGTTTAATGAAAAATGACCAGCTTGAAATTTAAAAAAAAAGGGGGAACACATGAACACCAACTGACCCAATAAAATGAACACGGTGCACCCTAAATCACTGCTCCTCTCAATCAGTTAATCAGTTAATGCCTGAACAAAGCAAGCACTTTAGTCTTTAGTTATTTTTAGTTCTTATAATTTAAGCAGTATATTTTTATATTATTATAGTTCACTATGTTCAGTTATTCACTAGTTGTCTGAGGCAAATATTGAAACAGCTGGGACTGATGTACAACTCAATTTGGAAAGTGGAACTTAGCTTAGGCTTTTGTCTTTTCTAGCAGCCAAACTCAACTGCTCTTTCATTTCTTGTTTATATATTTATATGTTAGGAGTGGTTTAATGTGGAAAAGGAACAAAAGAACCAATCTCCACTGCACAGGTGATACAACTTCTGACAAAATCTAGCAGTAGTTATTCATCATTTAGAACATGATAAAGTAGGTGACACTGACAGCTTCTTCAAAGACACTCAGGCAGGCTATCCCATATTTTTTTAAACTGAAAAAGCTAATACAAGAAAGAATTTGTTGGGGGGGGGCGGGGGGAGGGGAGAGAGAGAGAGAGAGAGAGAGAGAGAGAGAGAGAGAGAGAGAGAAAGAGACTCAGAGAGTGCAGGAATTAAATACTAAAATCCTTGACACAGTGACAGTGTTTAAGTTCATATTGTAGCTTCCATGATCATTAATAAATGTCAAAAGGCTTGCCGTGCTTTGCTGACAGTTTGAGTGCAATGTAGAAGTATTTAATGGCTGAAAATTTACACAGGAAGTGGATGTCAGCTGCAGTTGTTGTTGTTTTCATCACTATTTTTTTCGAGAAAAAATTTCTGTTATAATTATTATTACATGATATTCATAATTTCATTTTTCTTTTCGCTTCATTTTGTTTTTGTTTTTTGCTGCATCTCTTCTGCAATAAGGCATAGTTTGCGCATTACTGAGACTGAGAGTGAGAGTTCTGTTTGTTTACAATCATTGTACACACACATTGTAATTTGTACACCCACAAAGTGACAAACAAACTGCATGCTGTAGACACATGTTGATTCAAACAAATGATGTACAGTGTTCTTGTTAGCACCCATGCCCAGTGTTTCTAAAACTCCAACAGATCAGTTGTGTCGCTTCAGAACTGGCAACAGAGTAACACTAACACCAGGGAGCAGTAAAACTGACAGCAGTCTAACCTGGCAGTGGCAGTAGGAGTCGTGACTATACATTGTATTAAGTACTGTTTTAAAACAAATGATCTATGAAACTGTCTAGACAAATGTTTATTTATGCCATATAAAACACAGCGTGAGCACACTAGCCAATTAAAGCTAAACACGCAGATCAAAAACAACTCCTTTATGCTGTTCCCGTTCCGAAAGTTTATCTTCAGCTGGGAGCATCATTTTCCTTGATGCAGTAATGGATTTCATCAAGTCGTGAACTCTCTAAGTGTATAAGGAAATTACCGATCAACTGCCAGATCTACAAATTCGACGACCTGAGTTCAAAGTCTGGCCTAGCACGTTTGTTTCCAATTGAGAGTCAGTTGTTAAACACGCACACACATACACACACACCAGTCCCAAAAAGCAGACGCACTCAAAAATGGCACGCAAATGCTAAGACCCTGTGAACAAGACTGGCCAAGTTCTCCTGCTGAGGAACTCACCTTTGTTTTTGTGACGATATGGGTGGCCAGTTTAACCACTGCAAAATTTCCCTTTCCAATGGTACATTCCATTTCGTAGTACCCGACCCTAACAGGGCCTCCAACACCCAGTCCGCCGTGACTTCGTCCGACGAGTACCCTGCCAGCCATTTTGTTTACAACACTGGCCTTACGCATGCTCGTAGCCTCTAACCCAAAGCGGTCGATCATCTGGCTTTGACGCACAACGTGCACATTCCTCTTGAGCACGTGCCGGCGTGTAGGAGACAGCGATCGTTAGCAGAGGGGGTGCCTCTAGGAGCCGACCAAGCCTAATTGAGTTCTTGATTTTGCTTAATATTCTTCCGCCTTCGATGTGCTGACCTTTCCAAAGTTCGTTCCTAGAGAGTATGTATAGCAAGCCTGGGGGATATTTTCCTCACCGCTTCTTCAGTCTGCATGTTTTTGGATTGTCGTCAGAATGGCGCGTATGTGCACAGCGAGGAGAAAGAGGGCGGAAGGGGTCAATGCCTGTTCAAACGAACTGTCCGATGTTTGATCGTGTCGCGAGATAAAACATTGCATTGTCCCCAGCTCTCTGTTGTTTCTCGTTCAGCCGGAATCCGACGCAAGAGCAGCGCGCAAAGCCACTCGATGATCTGTCGTCTTCACTCGGTCGGCGATCGAGTTGCACCGAGAAAAGACATCTCACTGATTTCAGGTCTCTCGGGGGATTCGTGAAGATTAGGCACATGTATCATGATGCTACATCCACCGCCGTGACTGAGCTCGCAAAATAGACTAAGCCTCATGAAAAACCCTGTTAACGAAACAGCTTTGACAGATGCACGAGATCGAACTGAACTGACCCGAAACTTAGACCGTACAAACTCATCCAGCCGAACCGACGGGTGGCCTGATTTT
>JABMCL010001972.1:17500-20000 GCA_018857735.1 Alviniconcha marisindica | reverse complement strand
TCTTTATCGTGACTAACTTCAATAGTCAGGAGTACACTGACGGTGTTCATCTGATTCCTTATCGTGACTAACTTTAAGAGTCTTCATCTGATTCTTTATCGTGACTAACTTTAAGAGACTTCATCTGATTCTTTATCGTGACTAACTTTACAAGTTTTCATCTGATTCCTTATCGTGACTAACTTTAAAAGTCTTCATCTGATCCCTTATCGTGACTAACTTTAAGAGTCTTCATCGGATTCTTTATCGTGACTAACTTCAAGAGTCAGGGAACTTCAACATTTTTTAGTGAAGACGTCAGCATTAAGCAGGGAGTGCGCATGAAACAGAGGAGGGGAAGAGTGGTCGTGTGGGAAGGTGGGGGGGGGGGGGGGGAAGAGGGCAGCGGGGGAGGGGGGGGACGAGGAATCTCATTTTGCGTCTGTCGGGTGGGGGAGGGGGGGGGAGGGGGGAGTGGGGGCAGGGGGAGGAAGGGCGACATCTTCCCATTCTGCGATCTCCACATCACTTGGCACTAAAGTTACATTGTAATGTAATCTACTGTATTGTATTGTACTGTGTTGAATTGTACTGTGTTGTATTGTACTGTGTTGAATTGTACTGTACCATATCATTTTATGCTGCATTGTATTGTACTGTGTTGAATTGTACTGTGTTGAATTGTAGTGTACCATATCATTTTATGCTGTATTGTATTGTACTGTGTTGATTTGTACTGTACCATATCATTTTATGCTGCATTGTATTGTACTGTGTTGAATTGTACTGTGTTGAATTGTAGTGTACCATATCATTTTATGCTGTATTGTATTGTACTGTGTTGAATTGTACTGTACCATATCATTTTATGCTGCATTGTGTTGTACTGTGTTGAATTGTACTGTGTTGAATTGTAGTGTACCATATAATTTTATGCTGTATTGCATTGTACTGTGTTGAATTGTACTGTACCATATCATTTTATGCTGTATTGTGTTGTACTGTGTTGAATTGTACTGTGTTGAATTGTACTGTATTGTATTGTACTGTGTTGAACTGTACTGTACCATATCATTTTATGCTGTATTGTATTGTGCTGTGTTGAATTGTATTGTACCATATCATTTTATGCTGCATTGTATTGTACTGTGTTAAATTGTACTGTATTGTACTGAGTTGAATTGTACTGTATTGTGCTGTGTTGAATTGTACTGTACCATATCATTTTATGCTGCATTGTATTGTACTGTGTTGAATTGTGCTGTACCATATCATTTTATGCTGTATTGTATTGTACTGTTTTGTGTTGTATTTTACTGTTATGTTTTGTATTGTACTGTATTGTACTGAAAGAATAGCCGAAGGGGATTCGAACCTATAGATCCGAGTGCTTTGATAGCTGAGGGAGCGGGGCCGGGGGCGGGGGCGGGGGAGGGGGTGGGGGGGGGGAGGGGGGGGTATCGGCCTTGACTGAACATCTCTTTCTAAGTCTCCGCATCTTTCGGCAATGAAGCTGTATTGTATCGCACTGTACTGAACCGTACTGTATCCTATTACACTGTATTGCACTGTGTGTACCATTCTGTACTGTACTGTATTGTACCGAAAGAGGAGCCGAAGCGGATCCGAACCTACAGATCCGTATGCTTTGCCGGCTGTGGCAGGGCCGGCCTTGGTCTTATACTATAGCAACTGCCACTAGGCCAACGGCGTCCGCGAGCTTAGCCCCCCTGGCCACATTATTCCGAGTGCCCGCATACTTCCTCATACTGAAGCACTAGTTTTGCCCCACTTAGGTCGAAACTAACGTCATCTGGGGTTTCTGACCCCTGAAGAAAAAGAAAAAATCGATGGAAATTATAGCGTTCTAGACACGAAGAACAAATTCTGGGCAAGGGCTGGTGACGCCGATGGTCGGCGCTTTCAGAACTGCTCCATGCTTCCCGACTTTCGCGTGGACTGCGCAAAGAACGGACAGGATGAAGCATGGCCGTAATGAGACTGACTTTCACGCGATCCGAACGCCAGAAAGGTTCAAAAGAACGCTTGTTTATTAAGACACAAACACGCCCATCTGCAAATTTTCGGGGTAATCCCCTTTGTCAAGCTACAAAACGACACTTAGATAAGAGTTAAACGGTGAAAAATGATGAAAAAAATCAGATAAGAAGGGAAATAATTGATTTGTTTGTTTTTTTGTTTGTTTTGAGCTATGTTGTTTTCCCTGTCCAGTGCTTGGAAAGAAAAAGCGTTCTTTTGAACTTTTTATGTGTTTGGATCTTGTTTGAGAACGCTAGCAGTCGTTCTTGTTTCAGATTTTTGACTTTCACGTGGACTGAGGAAGGACTGGCTTTCACGTGGACTGAGGAAGGACTGACTTTCACGTGGACTGAGGAAGGACTGGCTTTCGCGTGGACTGAAGAAGGACTGACTTTCGCGTGGACTGAAGAAGGACTGACTTTCGTGTGGACTGAGAAAGGACTGACTTTCACCTGGACTGAGGAAGGACTGACTTCCAAGT
>JABMCL010001972.1:0-7500 GCA_018857735.1 Alviniconcha marisindica | reverse complement strand
TATCAGCATCACTGAGAGTGAGTTCATGGTTCAAAGGCCGAAAGCCTGCAATAAACTGAGCACAAGAAAGTAACGTTCACATAACCATGACAACTAATACACAAGTCATGGGGGGAGAAGAGAGAGGAGAGAGAGAGAGAGAGGAGAGAGAGAGAAAAGAGAAGAGAGAAGAGAGAGGGAGAAGAAGAGAGAGGAGAGAGAAAAGGGGAGAGAGAGAGAGAGAGACAGACAGACAGAACAGACAGACAACCCGACAGACAACAGGACAGAGAGGGAGCAACAGAATGCCCGTCTTATTCTCTCGTTTCAGGTCAAACATGAAACAGTCAGTGTTCTGACTGACAAAAAATATATTTTTGGGGGCTGACTCTGTGTGTGTGTACGTACGTGTGTATGTATGTGTGTGTACGTACATGTGTATGTATGTGTGTGTGTCGCAGTCAGCACGCATGCCGGCAGTGCGTGTGCACGAGTGGCGTCACTGTGAACGAAGGCCTATTGTGTGTGTGTGTGTGTGTGTGTGTGTGTGTGTGTGTGTGTGTGTGTGTGTGTGTGTGTGTGTGTGTGTGTGTGTGTGTGTGTGTGTGTGTTGTGTGTGTTTCATTACGGTTTCAGGTTTCAGGTGACATTCTTTTTCATGTAATAATTGATCAGTTGTAAACACAAGTCTAAGCCTCTCTCTCTGTCTCTCTCTCTGTGTTTCTCTCTGTTTCTCTCTGTCTCTCTCTCTGTGTCTCTCTCTGCGTCTCCCTCTCTGTCTCTGTCTCTCTCTGTCTCTCTCTATCTCTATCTCTGTCTCTATCTCTCTTTGTCTGTCTCTCTCTGTGTCTCTCTCTCTTTCTCCCTCTCTCTCCTTGTGTAATAAAGTATTCTCTTATCTCTCTCTCTCTTCCCCTCTCTCTTTCTCGCGTTAAGCATCCTTGAGTCTCTGTCTCTGTCTCTCAGTGTCTGTCTCTGTCTCAGTCTGGGTTTGTCTCTGTCCCTCTGTCTCTGTCTGTCTGTCTCAGCATCCTCGAGTCTCTCTGTGTCTCTGACTGTCTCTGTCTATCTGTCTGTCTGTGTCTCTCTGTCTCTGTCTGTCTCTCTCTTTTTCTCTGACTCTGTCTGTCTGTGTCTCTCTGTCTCTCTGTTGTCTCTGTTTCTGTGTGTGTGTGGTGGTGGGTGTGTGGTGGTTGTGTGGTTGTGTGTGTGTGTGTGGGTGTGTGTGTGTGTGGTGTGTGTTGTGTTTTGTGGTGTTGTTCTCTCTCTCTCTCTCTCTCTCCTCTCGTCAGCACCCTTGGGGTCTTGCCCCCCCCCCCCCCCCGTCTTGTCCCTCCCTTCTCTCCCTAACCCCCCCCAAACCCCCCCCAAAACCCCCCTTCCTCCTCCTCCTCTCTCTCTCCCTCTTCTCTCTCTCCTCCCCTTGGCACCTTTGCGGGTCCCTGGTAAAGCCCCCTACATTTGCCCTGACAAAGGACGAACCCACACTTTGGTCCTGCCAACGCATTTTCCCCCCTTTGCTTCAGGGCCAATTAGCGCGCCCTTTTCCACAGTGCCCCGGTCAGGGGCCCGATCGCCCCCCCGGGGCCCAAAAAAAAACCCCACGGGGGCCACTATCGATTTGTTTCCCCGTCAGCCTTTGGGAGTTAAAGGGGGGAAGGGGGGGGGGTGAGGGGGGGAGGGGGGGGGGGGGGGGGGTTGGAGGGAGGGGGGAGGTTGGATGGGGGGGGGGGGGGGGGTCTCAATCTTTAGAATTAAAAAGTAGAGACATAGTGAAGGGTGAGAAAGGTGGCGAAAAACGTGAAACTGACGGGGAAAATGTTACAGGGTGCGCCCTTTTCCCCCATCCTTAGCTCAAATGGGTGGGTCAGGGGGGTGGGGTGTGTGTGTGTGTTTTTTTTGTGTGTGTGTTGTTTGTTTTGGGGTTTTTGTTTTTGTGGGGGAGGGGGGAGGGGGTGGTGTGTGTGTTTTGGTGGGGGGTGGGGGTTGGTGGTGGGGGTTTTGGTGTGTGGGGGGGGGGGGGGGGGGGGGGGGGGGGGGGGGGGGGGGGGGGGGGGGGGGGAGGAGGGGTGAGTGGGTGGGTGAGGAGTGGGGTGGGGGGTGTGTGTGTGTGTGTGTGTGTTTGTGTTTTTTTGTTGTGTGTGTGTGTGTGTGTGTGTGTGTGTGGAGGGGTGTGTGTGTGTGTGAGTGGGGGAGAGTGTGTGTGTGTGTGTGTGTGTGTGTGGGGTGTGTGTTGTTTTTGTGTTTGTGTGTGTGTGTGTGTGTGTGTGTGTGTGTGGTGTGTGTGTGTTTTTTTTGTGTTTTGTGTGAGTGTGTGTGTGGGGGGGGGGAGGGGGGGGTTTTATGTGTGTGTGTATGTGTGTGGTGGGGTGGGTGGGGTGTGTGTGTGGTGTGTGTGTGTGTGTGTGTGTGTGGGGGGGGGGCAGTCCAGATTCAGCTTTTTATTGACGTGTAACCTCTATTTTCACTGAATTTTTTTCCCCTGACACCCCCCCAAAAACCCAAACCCCCTTAAAATAACTCACCCCCCACACCACCCCCACCACACACACACACACAACACCACCACAAACACCCCCAAAAACCAAAAACCCACCAAAAACCTTTTTTAGTCTCAGTTTTAAATTTCCCCTTTTTTTCCTTTCCCCTTTTTTCTCTCTCTCTCTTTTTCTTTCCCCTTTCTCTCTCCCCCCTCCCCCCCCCTCTCTCTCCCCTCCCGGGTTTTTTTCTCTCTCCCCCCCCCCTCCCCCCCCCCCACCCCCCCGTCTCTGTCTCCCCTTGTGTGTGTGTGTTCTCTCTCCTTTCTTTCTCTCTCTCTCTCTCTCTCTCCTTCTCCTCTTCCCCCCCCCCCTCTCTTCCCCTCCCGTTTTTCTCTTCTCTCTTCTCTCCTCTTCTCTCTCCCCCCCCCCCCCCCCCCCCTCCGTCTCCCCCCTCTGTTTTTTGTGTTGTTCCTCTTTTCTCCCCTTTTTCCTCTTTTTCCTCTTCCCCACCTGTCTCCATCTTTTGTCTCCATCTCTGTCTTTCTCTCTTCCCCCCTGATAAAACCCCACTGGGCTGACTGGGCGAAAAAACCCTTTTACTTATTTTCTCTTTTGTCTCCCTCTCTGTCTCTCTGTTTCCCCTTCCTCTCCCCTCTCTTGGCTCCATCGTCTTCTGTCTGTCTGTCTGTCTGTCTGTTTCTGCTGCGCTTCTTTCTCTTTTCCCTCTTCCCTCTTCTCTCCCCCTTTTTTTTCTCTCTCTCCCTTTTCTTCTCCCTCTGTCCCCTCTGTCTTCTTCTTTTTTCCCCCCTTCCCTTTCCCCCCCCTCTTTTTCTGTCTCTTCTGTCTTCTGCTGTCTTCTGTCTGTTGTCTTCTTTCTCCATCTGTTGGCCTGTCTGTCTCCCTCTCCCCCCCCTCCCCCTTCCCCCCCTCTTTCTCTTCTGTCTGTCTCTGCTCTCCCTCCCTCTTTTTCTGTCTCTCTGTTCTCCTTTCTCCCCCCACCCCCTCTCTCTGTTTTTGTCTGTCTCCCCCCTCTCTTTTTTTTCTTTTTTCTGTCTCCCTCCCCCCCCCCCCCCCCCCCCCCCCCCTTCCCCAAATTTCCCCAGACATCTGTTCACTGTTGCCTTTTTCCCAAAGTCGTTTTTGTTTAAACACTGACCCGTCACTGCATCGTATCAGCTTAGTTCCGGTACGTCCGACCTAGCCCTTGCCGTCCACTGACTGACAGACCGATTTTAAACGAGCTTCAGCCAGCCACCTCTTCTCGGAGCCTGCGCACAAAAACGCACGTCCTTAGACAAGCCCGCGGGCTGTCCAAGTGCCGCAGTCGGTGGTGTAAACAACTTCAGTATTAAGCAGTGACGTCAGCGCCCGCGCCGTGTTCCGAAACAATGGTCGCCGGGCGCCTTGGGTCTCAAGCCGGTTCCCGGTAGCTCGTAGGGTTATACGTATACTAATACATTAACCCGAACACGCCCGGAGATTTTATTTATCCCTGAATCAGTAAATGCCCTGAGTGCAAAAAGGTCTGCCTGTCGTTACAGACGGTGGCGTCCTTCCCGAAAAGAAAAACAACAACAGGGAGACTGGACTTGGACAAAACTCAACCACCTCTTTAATAAAATTATTATAAATAAAAATATATGTACATTTATCATGCGCTCATAAAGCCCTAGGCTCACTGATACAATTAACCAATATGATATTCTTTAAATGGGATCACAGTCCTACCAAAACAATTTACATGTGATAAAATAAAACCATTTACAAAAGTATTATGGAAGAAAACAAAACAAACAACAACAACAACAAAAAAACACGCACTACACACACACACACACGCAGCACGCACGCACGCACGCACGCACCACACACACACACACACACAAAAAAAAGCCTGAAAAGGAGAGAGAGAAGAGAGAGAGGAGAGGAGGGGAGGAGAGAGGAGAGGAGAGAGAGAGAGGAGAGAGAGAACGGAGGAGAAAAGGAAAAGGAGGGAGGGAGAAAAACCCCAACACACACACACACAAAGGCCCGGGGGGATGGTGACAGGAGGGGGGGGGGGGGGGAGACGAAGAGGAGGGGAGAGGAGGACGAGCGAGAGAGAGGATACGGAGAGGGGGGATGGGGACAAGGCCGGGGGGCCCGGTGGGGGGGGGGGGGGGGGGGGGGGGGGGGGGGGGGAGGGAGATGGAGACGAGGGGGGGATGGGGGGGGGGGGGGGGGGAAAGAGGGAGACAGAGATTTACAGGTTTGTGTTTTAGCCAACGCGGCTAACCGCCACTAACGAACAGCTTCTGTGCTCCGTCGTAATAAGCCCGCTTGGCGGAGCGGTAGGTGTGTGTTGGGTACGTACGTGTGAGCGTGCACAACCACCACAGAAACCAAACGGGTGATGCATAATTATAGTTCACCGAGACAGCTACATTAGCCGAGAGCTTGTCTAAGCGAGATAACTCTCGCACAATCGCGTGCTCTCAGAGGTAACAGTTGCGACCCGTGAATCCCCCCTCCCCCCCCCCCCCCCAACCACACACACACACACACACACACACACACACACCACACACAAAACCACACGCGCACACACACACACACACACACACACACACACACACACGCACACACACACACACACGCACACACACGCACGCACACACGCACACGCACACGCACACACACACACACACACACACACACACACACACACGCCCTCCGTCTGTAACTGATAATGAGCAGGAAGCTCAACAGCTTGCCAGACGGACTAAGGTTCGAATCCGCTTTGGCTCACCTTCTCTTCCAAACAAAGCTGGGACGCACGTGGACACTCAGTGTTGTGACCACGCCCCTCAGTTCCCATGAAAGGAACGTGGCGCGAGGCCCAGATGCGACCTCTCTCAGTGTGCTTCTGTTCAACACAGGGAAGCGAGTCAGCCTGGTCACAGGGGCAACGTACAGCATTACCTTAGGTCCCGGGCTTAGTCTCCGTTCTCTCCAAGTCTCTCTGTCTGTTAATTCATCTGTCTGTCTGTCTGTCTGTCTGTCTGTCTGTCTGCACACACACACACACGCACGCACGCACGCACGCACGCACACTCACGCACACGCACGCACGCACGCACGCGCACGCACGCACGCACACACACACACACACACACACACACACGCACACGCACGCACGACGTACAACAACACTAGCACGCACAGCACACACAAACACCACGCACAACCCCCCCCCCCACTAAGATACACACACGTAGAGCGACGTACCAACCACACACACACACACACACACACACACACACACCACACACACAACCACACACAACACACACACAACACACACACACACACTCTGTGGCGGACCTGGTAATTCATCAATAATCCCTTTTGTTTTGCCTAGTGGCATAACTTACTGAATTCACACCTGTATTTTACTTCCTTAACGGAATTAGCCTTCGCAGTTCTAGCAAAAATGATGTTTGTTTTTTGCTTTTTGTTTTGCTTCTTTTGCTGCTTTTGTGTGTGTGTGTGTGTGTGTGTGTGTGTGGTGTGTGTGGGTGTTGTGTGTGTGTGTGTGTATGGTGTGTGTTTTTTTTTGGTGTGTGGTGTGTGGGGTTGGGGTTGTGTGTAGGGTGTGTGCTGTGTGTTGGTGGTTGGTGTGTGTGGTGTGTGTGTGTGTTGTGTGTGTGTGGTGTTTTGTGTGTGTGTGGTGTGGGGTGTGTGTGTGTGTTGTTGTGGACAGTAACTATGTCGTAGGGCCGAATATCCAAGGAGGCAGTCGGAAATTCCCGGGACACTGACGTTATTCGCCCACAGCACTTACCTCCTCCGGAATGAAGGGAATGACCAGCAGATACAATGGCGGGCAAAGGAAACCCCCACAAGTGGCTTGCCGGCTTTGAAAGATCTGGTGTTGGGGGAGCTTGATGCCAACACTACCTGCGGGCACAAAACCCCGTTATAAGCACAGAACCAAACACTGAAAGCGGGTCGAACTAATGCGTTTAAGCTCCGACTGAAATAAGCAGTTTGACAGATTTTTATGACATGCTTCTTCATGGACAGTTCTGAGCCAAGAATGAATCCAAGTCCTGGCAAATCAGAGAAGGGATGTTGGGAGAGCCAAGAGTAATCGAATCAGGGAGGGAAACGGTGGAAGGTTTCAAGGAAGACGAAAAGGGAAAGAGAAGAGCTTCTGTTTTGTCGTCGTTCATCACACCATCTATCGCCTGGAGGAGAGACTCGGTGTGGCGATGGTGCCACACTGGCCAACACAAATGTGGTGATGGTGCCACACTGGCCAACACAAATGTGGTGATGGTGCCACATTGGCCAACACAGGTGTGGTGATGGTGCCACATTAGCCAACACAGGTGTGGTGATGGCGCCACACTGGCCATCACAAATGTGGTGACGGTACCACACTGGCCAACACAAATGTGGTGATGGTGCCACATAGGCCAACACAGGTGTGGAGACGGTGCCACATTGGCCAACACAGGTGTGGTGACGGTGCCACATTGGCCAACACAGGTGTGGTGGTGGTGCCACATAGGCCAACATAAATGTAGTGATTGCCATTAGCCAACACAGGGGTGGTGTGGTGCCACATTAGCCAACACAGGTGTGGTGATGGTGCCACATTAGCCAACACAGGTGTGGTGATGGTGCCACACTGACCAACACAAATGTGGTGACGGTGCCACACTGGCCAACACAAATGTGGTGACGGTGCCACACTGGCCAACACAAATGTGGTGACGGTGCCACATTGGCCAACACAGGTGTGGTGGTGGTGCCACATAGGCCAACATAAATGTGGTGATGGTGTCACATTAGCCAACACAGGTGTGGTGATGGTGCCACATTAGCCAACACAGATGTGGTGGTGGTGCCACATTAGCCAACACAGGTGTGGTGGTGGTGCCACATTGACCAACACAGGTGTGATGGTGGTGCCACACTGTCCTTGCTAAGCTATTGATGAGTAAATATAAAATTACAGATATCATTAAACAATTCTGTTGGCAAATAGGGGCCC
>JABMCL010002535.1:175000-252485 GCA_018857735.1 Alviniconcha marisindica | reverse complement strand
ATGCCACATATTGTAATGCGTACATGTGCCTGTAATCCTGCACTACACTCATCTGCTAACTGTGATGCATACAAATGGAAAGAAAGAACTGAGTAAGATGTTGAATAATTATTTATAGCCCAAACTGAAGATGAACTGACAAACTCCCCACAAAAGAGTCCATCCAGTCAGATCACTATCAGAAAGAGGTAAACCAGACCCACAAGACCCATGCAAACAAGACCAACTGCCATGGGCAAACCACCAGCAAGCAGTCATTCTTTCCTTTGAAGAGTTACAATGGGTTTAAAGTAATCTGTACATATATATTAATAATTATACTGCTCTGCAGCTTAGCATCTCCTTGAATATTGTAAAAGCAGTATTCTGTTCTAGGTATATTATCAGTCTCTCAGTCTTCCCTTTTTGCCCTGATATGACTGCAATGGTTGACTGGGCGTAAAGCACCAAGTTAGTTACTTACTTTTCCCTCTGTCTCATTCCCTCTCTGTCTTTCAATACGCACAATAACATATATTGTGGCCTTCTTCTCAGGCATGGGAGAAAATTTCACTTTATACCACCTAGAGGCTCCCATGAAGGGAATAACAATTTTCAAAAAAAGGCTGAATAGCAGTGTGGTGGGTGGGGGGGGGGGGGGGGGGGAGGCAGGTGAGATCTTTCCTCTCTTTTTTTTTTCTTTTTTCACCCTGTTTGCAATGTAGAAAACTCTGACTTGTTTTTTCTAGTCATAGTGATGATGTTCTAACCAGCCATTTCACAGCTCGGGGTTTGGTTGACTCTGAGTCCACCTACCAAGAAGGTAAAAAAACCAGCCAGGAATCTGGTACTTGAAAGCTGAGATCTAACCAACACCAGTGAAAAATGTTGATTGCCATGGAGGATCCCCACTGGAGGCTACAGAAAGTAGTGCTGTTATCCATTGAATTTGCACAGAATTCTGCAGTATGCATGAGAGGCAGAAGTTCAACTAGGTAAGTACAGGATTTTTCTTTAAAAATTGCCATCTGTGTGTGCAGCATCATGTTTGGTTGTACACATTTATTTCAAACTGTATTTGCTATATGCAATTGCTAAAAGGTGTTTGCAACCCCTGAGAATATATGCTTGTGGTGTGACATGGTGCATGTTTTGTGTTTTTACAGTTACTGTTTACGAAGTAGGCGTGGGCCAGACGTGTCTGGAGGGTGCACGGCAGTGTCATATCAATGCAAGGTGTTTGGATTATGACCAGGGCTTCTGCTGCCAGTGTCTACCCCCTTTCTACGGAAATGGCAAAAATTGTCTAGAACCAGGTGATGCAGTATGTTCCTTCCCCCCTTCTTACAGTCATGCTGGGGTTTTGGGGGTGTTTTGGGGGGGGGGGAAAATTTTTTCCGATTTTGCCCCCCCCCCCCCCCCACCCCCCCCTTTCGCCACCCCAAGGATATTGAGGAAAAAAAAAGGTTTGGACCTTTATGTGGGTCCATTTCCCTTATCCCCAAAACCTTAGTCAACAGACCTTGGATCTTTGAATGTGCCCAGATATTGGGGGTTTTATGGGTGAGTGGTGTTTTTATGTCTGTTCGCAGTGCTCAAGGTGATGTTAGACAAAAACAAAACTAGAAGAAAGAAATCCATAGCTTAGTAAGTTATACTAACTTACCCACAGGACCATGAACAATCAATTCTACAGTAGAAGTTATAACATCAGTATTATGCAAAATTTATTTTACATTGTTACAAGCATTAAAGTCATACCCATTTTTCTGAAATAACTGTGGCAATAGGATACTCACTGAGTATGTGGTTAACAGATAGGGCATTCTTACAAATGCATGTCACAATCTGTGAACATTTAGTGTTCCATGAGTTTAGATGGAACTTGTATATTACTTTTGCTAACTACCTTGGACAAGAAAGCATCGCAGGTGTATTTTTTTCATGCTCTTTTCAAGTATGGAAGAAATCTCATGAGATGAAAGTAGTGGGTTTTTGTATGATATTTCAGACATGTTTTCCATTGCCCCTTGTTTAGCTGATTTATCTGATATTTTATTCCAGTAAATACCACATGAGATGGTACCCAACAAAACTCAATCCCAATACCCCTACGCATGGCACAATGTATTAAATACTTCGCTTCATAAACTATATTCTTTCTCACTTTGCAGTCCCAGTTTTGCAATGCTTATAAAACTGATTTTGAATCAACACAGATTAAAAAAATGAATATTGCTAGGTGGATATGTAATATGTATAATATGTGATATGTAATATGTATAATATGTAATTTACTGCCATTTATTACATATATATATATATATGCCAAAAGGTGTGCAAGAAAAGAGGACAGAGGTACTAGAAAATAAAGTTGACAGGATGTGAGTGAGTAATGCATTTTCTGATGAACACATGTGAAGTCGTCCACCAGTAAAGGGAGAAGGCAGTGCTGCTCTTAGTTCCCGAGAAATTTGACCTTCAGTGTCAATCGCCTGACAGGCTGGAGGTGTACTCGAGCTCTGCTGTTTCATCCTTTTCTGTGGATGTAATGATTGTGTCACTGTGATTTTTGGTGTGGTTACTTCATCATGTATGGAACTTTCATTTGGTGGGTCTTCTGCGTCCCTCCACGTATCAGAATGTTGCTACTCTGCATTTTGTTTTCTACAAGGCTTTGTGTATTGAGCCGTCAGTGTCAGCCATTCAGTTCACAAGCTACTTGTTTCTTGCACGTGCAAGGAGACGGCTTTCCATGGGGACAGGTGTTTTCCAAAGGTGAGCGATCCAAGCGTGTGTTCATACAATACAATCGTGCTCAACTCCTTGATATGACACCTGCTCATTTGACCCCAGACCTGGTTTCTCACCTTCACTCACTGCAAATTGGCATTGATTTGCCGAGAAAACGGTCTCAATGCGGAGGAAGAAGGAAGCAAAAACAATCCAAACAAGGCAGTCACCTCCCTCCCTCGTCCCTCTCATTGACTGGACGATTGATAAGCGAGGATCAAGACTTAGTAGAAGATAGTAGGTCTGATATTCCTGTCCAGATTACCAGCCATGTCAACCATACTCCAACCATTCGACAGTCCGGTGTGAATCTCAGAAACCTGATTTCCATCACCACACAAGACAGTCATGAATCCACTCATCAGTCTCAGAGTTGTGTAAAGGTACTGTGCTTCAACTTGCAGTCATGCCGACAGATCGCCACTGATATTCATGATATGATCGTAGACACTAATGTTGATGTGTTGATGTTGACAGAAACGTGGCTGTATTCCCACGGTGATGAGGCCTACATTGCTGCTATGACCCCAGCAGGCTATGACTTTCGTTTGTTCCCCTGAGTAGGATCTAGAGGAGGTGGTATTGGCTTTGTCATGAGGACAACCCTGTCAACTTCCTTGTTATTCAAACCTCTTGATTACAGATCTTTCGAAGCAGTGGAGATGCGGCTTTCATTTGATCATGTTTCTGTTGCTATTGTGTGTTTGTATCAACGGCCACCAAGGAAACGCAACAAACTGACCAACTCCATGTTTCTTGAGGAATTCTCGGAGCTCTTATCTCAATATGCCAATTCTTGCAGTGATACTGTGTACATTGGTGATTTTAACTTTCACTGTGATGATTGTTCTGATGGACAAGTGAGCTGCCTGAGGATGATGTTGAGTGATCACAACCTGACTCAGCTCGTCAGAGTACCCACCCATAAGCGCAGCCATATCCTGGACTGGGTTGTGGTGTGCACTGAGAACAGCTGTTTCTGCTATGACAGCGTGCAGGACTACCCAGATCTGTCAGACCACAAAGCTGTTGTCTGCACGCTGGCTGTAATGAAGCCCTCCCCGCACAGACGTCTTGTAACATCATGGAACATTAAGGCCATATGTCTCTCCGACTTCCAGTCTGACGTGAGGGCCTGGGTAGAGGCCGCCAGTCAACAGTGTTCTGACTTGGATCTGGCTAGCCTTGTCGATGTCTACAATGACGGGCTTTGTCGAGTGCTTGACCGCCATGCCCCGTCCAGCACCAGACGTGTGAGAGACTGCCCTTCCGCCCCCTGGATAACCAAGGAGATCAGGGATGCTCGACGCAGACGGAGACTGGCAGAGCAATGATGGAGAGCGACCCGTCTCACAGTCCACAGGAAAATCTGTGCCAAGGAGCGGGCTGCTGTGAAGGCGTGTGTTCAGGAGGCCAAGAGACCGTTCTACTGCGAGAAGATCGACTCCAGTTCTTCCTGCAGGCAGTTCTTCACTGTGTCCAGCACTGCCCCTCTCCCATCAGACATCCCCCGTCCCGATCTGCCCGATCGGTTTTGTGACTTTTTCTCTGACAAGATTGACCGTATCTGTGACAACCTGGACTCGCGCTCATGTGAGCCACCGACCTTTGCCATTTTTGATGGTCCACAGCTCTCTTAGTTTGAACCGGTGACCGACGAACTAATACGTGAACTCATCTTAAAGTCACTGACAAAAAGTTGCATGCTTGATCCTATCCCTACTTCCCTCACCAAACAGTGCCTTGATGACCTTGTTTCGTTGATCATGTTTATTGTTAATGCCTCTCTTTCTACAGGTATAGTCCCTCCCCAGTTCAAGCAGGCTATTGTAACACCACTCTTGAAGAAGCCTGGACTCAACACAAATGATATGAAGAACTTTAGACCCATGTCAGATCTGTCTTTCATCTCAAAGATTCTTGAGAAAGTTGTCCTGATTCAGTTGAAAAACCATCTGTCTGGCAATAATCTTCTTGAAATCTTTCAGTCCACTTACAGGCAAAACCATAGCACAGAGACTGCCGTACTGAGTGTCCTTGATGGTCTGCTTGGTAGCGCAGATGAGAGACTAGTTTCCCTGGTGGCTCTGCTTGATCTAAGTGCTGCTTTCGACACTTTGGACCATCCGATACTGCTGAAACGGCTTGAAGCAACCTTTGGTGTTAGGGGTACAGTCCTCGACTGGTTTGTCTCCTACCTGAGTGGCTGTTTTCAGTCAGTCAGATGGTGTTGTGTCCGCCTCCCACCCTCTTGTATATGGCGTGCCCCAGGGTTCTGTGTTGGGACTGGTCTTGTTTACCTTGTACTCTCAGCCTTTGTCAGATGTGATTTCTGTCCATAATTGTGACTATCACAAGTACGCCGATGACACTGAGCTGTCCAAAAGTGCCCCACCCGATCAGTTCCTTTCTGTTCAGTCCTGTATTCAGACATGTATTGATGATGTTCTGCTCTGGATGAATAGCAACAAGCTTAAGTTGAACACAGATAAGACTGAGGTTATGCCTGTTGGCTCTGCATCTTGTCTTGAGTCAGTCGACAGTGAGTGCGCAAACATTGGCGGAAGCAGTGTTCCTTTCAAAATGTTGGTTAAATACCTTGGAGTCCATCTTGATAAAATGTTGTCAATGCAGAAGCACATCAGCAGCATCTGCTGTGTGTCCTTTCTAGAGCTCCGATGTATCACATCAATCCAACCGTACTTGTCCCAAAGCGCTGCAGCAAGACTTGTTGCGGCAATGGTCATTTCCTGCCTTGATTATTGCAACTCAGTTTTCATAGGTCTTCCAGCAGACCAGATCGCTCAGTTACAGCGGGTGCAGAATAACGCGGCATGGCTCGTGTTGAAAAAAAGAAGACAAGATCACGTAACACCGCTTCTCAAGGAGCTTCACTGGTTACCAGTAAAATTCTGCTGTCAGTACAAGATTGCAACTCTTGCTTACCGCCATTTTGAAGGGTCTTTACCTCCTTATCTTTCTTCATCTCTCTGCACTTATGAACCGTCTCGCTCTCTCCGATCTTCTAATGAAAAGCTGCTAAAAATTCCAAAGCGAAATCTCAAATCATTTGGACAGCGTTCTTTCAGTTTCATGGCACCATCTCTCAGGAATTCTCTGCCGGCCACTCTAAGAAATGTACCAACACTGTCTCAATTCAAATCGCAGCTAAAAACCTTCTTGTTTGCCCAGGCCTTCCTGTAGAATCTGAAGAAATGTGTGTCTGTGTGTGGCATTTAAATGTAGATGGATGCATATGCATTTTTTTTTCTTTTTTTTTAAATAATACTTTATGTAAATTGTTTTGGTAGAACTATGCTCTGCATGTGTATAGAATATCATATTTAGGTTAATATGTATCATGTGAGCGCTCAGGGCGTTGATGAGTGCATGATAAATGTACATTATTATTATTATTAGAGAGCATGAGAGATCTTGGCAAGAGAAGGAGGCATGGGTTGGGTGGGTGAAAAGACAGATTCAAATTGGTGTTGTTGTTTGAGATCGTTAAGTTAATATTTTGTTAATTGTTGTATGAGTGGACGAGTGGAGAGTGGTGTGCACATGTCAGTCATTGTTTTGTGTGTGTGTGTGTGTGTGTGTGTGTGTGGTGTGTGTTGTGTGTGTGTGTTCGATAGGCGATAATGGTAATTTAAGCTACAATAATTAAGGTTTTGTTTGCTGAAATGTATGTTAATGTAGTTTTTGTGATAAGATGTTTGTACAGCACAGTGAGTTTAACTCTGGTTAAAGAATAGCGCTTTATAAGAATTATTTATTATTATTATTATTTGTGACAATATGTTGAACATTACACGTAACAACAAGCCCACATCACTGTGCTGCTAATCATGCAGGTAACTGCAAAATACCAACTGAACTTACAAGATGTGATCCACATGAGTATTACCAAGTGAACTGTTGTTGTTCTGTGTCACACAGAATAGCATGCTATGCATGAGTTGTTGCAATGGATAACGTTCAACATACAGCCAATTTTGAACATTTTTGAATGAGTAAAAAGCAACAACAAAATTGTAACATGAACAGTTATTCTTTAATAGAACAATATGGGACAAGGAAGATTTGATGATTTTTTTCCTTCTTCAAATTTAAGCTTTCTTGAGACAAACAGCAGATGATTAACAAATATGTCGGACATTACTATTTCAACAAGATTTACAATTTTGCTTGTTTCTTGATGAAAATGATAAATCAATAGAAGTTTTTATTACTGTAAAATATATGACACATAACTAGTTCCATGTGAACAGTTTTTGCTGCATTACACAAAATAGAATGTCTAACTTTGTTGTTGTGGATAGCATAATGTTAATGACACAACTTGGTACTTTGTTTTCTATAATAAAAGAACTAATACTTTTATTTAGCAAACAAGTAAGTGTTTTGTAACAGACAAAATGTAGCCAAGAAGAGTGAGTGCAACTTTTGCTACTTTTGGGTGTCACAGGAAAACACACACGCAACCTGTCATCAATGCGTTTTTTGGTCATGTTGACTCAGGTGCCTAGGACAAAAATAGTTGAATAGTTAACTTCAAACTAAATGATTTAATAAACAAAATCATAATAAATATGACTGAAAAATCATAGCCTAATGAATAATGCTAATAAAAGATCCGCACCTTCCATTTTTAGAACTCTGGAAGGCGGACAGGCATGGTCACTATCATTATACCAAACATTATTTCCACAGCTCGTGTTGTAATCATAATGTTCAACATCTAACTATGACTTTAGCTTCTGGAAATTCAAATTGTCTACCATGTATGGTGATCTGTTTGCAGACGTAGTTTGTAAACAAAACGAATTCTGTTAAGTGCAAGCAAAAAAATCTAAAGAATACAATCAGAATATATACTGCTTATAACCTTTCTGCTGTCGAACATTACGATTTCAACACACACCCATGTTGTAAGAAACTCAGCGAAAACAAATTTACGAAAGTATCTGAACAAACTTCAGATCAATAGCATAACAAAAATTTGTATTGTATGCTTACATTCTGATACTTTTAAAAGATTTGGCATATACCAATATAAATATCATTGTATAACTGTCAGATTTGACTAAAGATATGCAGAACATTTAATTTATGTCAAACATTACGCCTTTTACAGTCTTCAAAAATATAACCACACGCCTTTCGCATGTCACAACATCTCTTCCATGCGGCCATGTGCTCAAAGCAACGACCCGGATGTATAACACGACTACCTGGATGTAGTGCAAACGCATGAAAACTTTTTTTCTTTCCCTTTTGCTTGTTTAATACAATGTTGAATGTTATTTCTTGCAACAATATTATGAAGAATGGCAAAATATATTTTAAAAATTACCCAGACATTTAGCAGTAAAATAAAACATTGTTGCCTGATGCAGTGACATACCACAGTGACTGGGGTAAAGTTTTGGTGAAAGAGAAAGTCAGGTCTTTGCTAGACTGTCTGCGGATGCTGGTCATGAAACATTTCAACACACATAACATTTAATCAAGGGACATTTTGGAGCCTCTAACTCCAGA
Source organism: Alviniconcha marisindica (assembly GCA_018857735.1). NCBI lineage: Eukaryota > Metazoa > Mollusca > Gastropoda > Provannidae > Alviniconcha > Alviniconcha marisindica. The sequence goes on along the minus strand of JABMCL010002535.1, from coordinate 244,169 downwards.
AACAAAACTTAGTGATAAACGATCTTGTATGCACTGTGTAAAGCGATATCTCCTCAGCACAAATCAGTGACTGAGGTAATGTTTTGATTCATCATGTATGTGAATGAAAGCATCAAAAGCACTCACCGTGAGCATGTCCATTTTCAGGGGTCGAATTTTGTGGCGCTTTTCACTTTCAAAAATAAATATTGCTCCAGCAGCTCCAGATTTGGAACGCATACTGTGATATTGACCAATTATGAACGCACACACAAAGCAACAACAAGACAAAGTGTTTGAAACAGATTTTATTGGCAGTCAAAACCCCACCCCGCGTGATGCCACCTTTTGGCACTAAGTCATATATATATGTGTACATGTGTATATATATATATATGTGATGATCATTTTTTTTATAAGTGATTATTCGGTCTTTCATTAAATTCAGAAATTTTAGTAAAATGTTAGTTACATTTCTGAGCTGAAATTTGAGTGCATTGTCCCATTTTTTGTACAACCTTTTGTCACTCGCTCATATGTACAGTCAGAGTTTGATGGTATATATACAGGCTGAATGTAGTTTGAGTCAGGTCTGTGGTGGATACTGAGTGTGCAAGTGCCACACTGATCTGCTGAATGTGATAGACTGGGTCAAAATGCCAGTGCTTGCGACCATGTTTTGCAGGTTGAATGAAAAAGTGCTGTGAGTGTATTTCATTCCTATTGGCAGGACCAGCGATACCTTTTGGTTTTGTAACCCCCTTGACATCCATTCGCAGGATGTGACCACCAAGCTAGAAGTCATGGTAAGGGCAGTGTCAACTACCTAAGGCCACGATTCCTGAAGCCTGGCTTGATTGGATTAAATATATTTATGTCATTGGGATGGACAACTTCGATTCCAGAACAGCTGGTTTATAGTAAACTCTTCCAAACGAGACCTTACAAATCCTTGGAAGGCTGGCCGCCTTTCAGTGTCAAGGGGCAGGAAACCCCTCAACTACGCCTACTAGCTGTATGACCATACCCCAGCTACATGGAACACTGTAAAGTATCTGGGAGTCGCCTTACAGAAAGAGATTTCCTGGGAGGAGCACACCAACAACATATGCTCCAAAGCAAACAGGACCCAAGGATTCCCGAGGCCAACCTTAAGACCAGTGTGACCCCCATTGAAGAAAGGGCATACAAGGCATTCATCAGGCCCATCCTAGAGCATGCCTCTTCAGTCTGAGACCCTATACACACAGAAGAACATACACAAAATAGAGGGAGAACATGCTCTGCAGAACTCTGTATCATCAACATTCGTTCCTGCTAAAACTAATCAGACTGGGTCACTGTCTCCATTATACCCGCATAATGTCACTAAATCACTGAATTATTCTGTAATTTGTTCTTTTTAAGCAGATGGGGGATCTGCTTAAAAAGAACAAATTACAGAATAATTCAGTGAAGTAATAGAATAATCAACTAAATGATTGTAGTTGGTAGATGGAAGAAGAAGATGCTAACATTGCCCATATGGGTATCCCCCTGAGGCAGCTAGAGGAATGCATTGCAGAGGACACATCTCGCTGGCATGTGCTCACAAAACAGGCAACAACTAGCTTGTAGGAGCTTCATTGAACCCACCGCAACAACTGACCTGCCAGCCCTCACCATGAATTTTTAGTCCAAACTGGAGTCGTGAGTCTGATAGGAACTCACAGCAGGTTAGATGAGTGTGGCTTTGTCAGTTTGTGTGTTTGTCTGTTACTAATGTAAGAGAACAATTCAGCTTCAAAACAACCATGTGCTCAATCTTTGAAGACAACTCTTGGATAGCGAAGAATACTGACATGTTTACACACCAATTGTATCCCATGTAAGTGATTGTGCAGCAGCTTATTATTTGCAGATGTGCCGCAGAGACTGAATGGACGAGTCCATGGCAGCATTAATGGAGTGTCTCTCAACGACCTTGACATGCATACATATGTGGTGACAACTGATGGACGTACCTATACAGCAATTAGCCGAGTTCCTGCTGCTCTGGGTCCCGCTATGGAAACACTCAGTACTGTGGGTGGTGCCATTGGCTGGCTCTTTGCTGTGCCTGCCAGCAGCCGGGCCCTGAATGGATTCTCATACACTGGTTTGTTCTGATAAATGTCTGATTTTCTTGTGAATAACTTGGACTGTGTGATGATCAGTATTAGGCTGTCCTACCATTCAACCATGGCAAAACTTTGATATGTTTTTCTTGGACACTATACAAAATCAAACTTTGCATGATGGTAGTACTGATTAAGCATTGCCGTCAATGTGACACTGGCATTTACAAACGTTCAAAGTTTATGTTGTTGCTTAATGTTGCTGTTTAATAGTTGCAATTTTGTATGTTTATTGAGTACACTCTTTGATTGCCATTTGTGTTCCTTATCTGCTGGTAATTTGGGTTTTAATTTCTTTATCTAAGCATGCCAAAGCACGGTGTTTAGTGTTCTGGCAGTTGAGTTGCCTGTTGGAAACTATGTGAACTTTGGTTCAACATTTAAAAATGAAATGTATTGCCATCAAAATTATCTGATCAAGCACCTTGCCCGTTACCACATTGTCTTAATGCAAAAAATGACCAGCTGTTCAGTAATATTGAAATAACATGTAATGCGATATATATATTGTTTATGATTTTGTTTAATAGTAATACAGACTTCCAGAATGTCTCAGTATCAGCATAGTCCCATAGAAGATGCCTGCTGTGTTCTATTCAGCATTACAGACCATGCATCTGTCAGCTCTCTCCATTTTAGATTCCTTTACTGTTTTTCTTTCTTTCTATGTAAATCTTTTTATTGTGTTTTTTGTGTGTATGCATCTGTTTTTTTTAAAATTTTTATGATTAGATCATATAATGTTGATAATTTCTAGTTGTGTTTAATCTTTGTGGCATAATTGTTAAATCCAGGATTGCCACTTTTGCATACAGTCACTTTGAAGGATCACTCCATCCATATACGTCCTCATCTCGTAGTACCTATTAGCCATCTTTTTCTCTAGACTGTTATCTTCACACGAAAGGCTCAAAATCATGAAAACCAATCTCAAAACATTTATATTCTTGGCCACTAGTACTGGAACTTGCAGCCTGCTGATCTGAGCTTTAGATCTCAGCTGAAAACTTGCTGGTTCTGTCTAGCTTTCAACTTTATGTACTTAAAAAAAGAAGAAGAAAAAGTGTGATGTGTAGTTATGTAAACTGTACTGCCTTTGTACAGATTCTGACCCTACACTTGACTACACACATGCATGTTAGTTAGTGTGTGGTTTGTCAGTCACAATGTCAGTTGGTGATTATGTGTAGGACCTTTATATCAGCAAGTATGTGTGTATGTTGATTTTGGAGATTATGGAATGTTTGAGAGTAAGGTGTGTATTTAGGGAATTGCACCATACAATAAATCTGTTATTTAAAGTAAAAGTCCAAGGTTTTTAAGTATGCAAAAATGACCATCAAAATGATTGACAAATGAGGCACTAGTTTCAGATTTAATGAAATAAAAAATAAAAATAAATGTTTAATTGGGTTTTTAATCGATTTTATTTTCTGTAGGCTGGCCGAGACTACAGTCTTGGGTTCTCCATCAGTCACGTGACTTTCCGGAAGTGATGTCAGTCTGGGGAGTCAGTGCGGTTGCCATCTTATATTCTTCAGTAAACTGTGTATGCGTGTGGTCGACAAAAATTAACTATGCCGGCCTACTGTGTTGCCGCGAACTGTAACAATTCACAGACGACCCAGGTGTAAGAATGCACGAGCTCCCACGCAATCGACCCACAGTGAGGCGAAAATGGATTAAATTTATACAATTCAAACGAGCTGACTTTGACGCTGCGCCGCATCATGCCCATTTGTGTAGCGAGCACTTCAGTGAGTGAGGTTTCGCAAACCCCATGGAATACCGCATGGGGTTTGCTTCGAAGCTGACACGATGTTCTGGTACTCTTTCAAAATCCTGCCTGACAGGCTCAAACTGATACAGCTGTATCCTTGTGGGTCTCTCGGGCAAAGTATCAGTTTCATCTTTGGAGCTCGAGTTGGCCATTTTGCAGCGACTCCCCAGAGTGATGTAGTAGGCATATGTCACGTGATTTGGGCATCATGGGACGCTTTCGGTACAACAGAAAATGCCTTTTTTCATGCATTTATAACCCTCAGATCACAGTTTCACCTACATCATTGTTCTCAGCGAACTCTAACGGAAATCGTGTCAAAAATCACCCCAAACCTTGGACTTGTCCTTTACCTACATCATTGTTCTCAGCGAACTCTAACGGAAATCGTGTCAAAAATCACCCCAAACCTTGGACTTGTCCTTTTACGGAAATCGTGTCAAAAATCACCCCAAACCTTGGACCTTGTCCTTTAAAGGACAAGTCCAAGGTTTGGGGTGATTTTTGACACGATTTCCGTTAGAGTTCGCTGAGAACAATGATGTAGATGAAATTGTGATCTGAGGGTTATAAATGCACAAAAACAGGCATTTTCTGTTGTACTGAAAGTATCGCCATGACGCTGAAAATCATGTGCACATATGCGCACTACGTCACTCTGGGGAGTCGCTGCAAAATGGCTAGTAGCCACTTGGAAAAAATCCCAGTTCCAATCACCAAAGGATGAAGCTCCGATGCCATTGTCAGTAGTTGGGCCTTTGTTTATTTCCTCCTTGTTATTTCGTTTTTCTTGAGCCTTGTTAGGTGCGTGGCGTTTCAGTCTTTTCGTTCTGTTTACTCTAGCTTTCACAACAGGCTAGACCTCATCAGGGAACCTGCCTTTTATTGGGTGTTTTATTTTATTTTCCCAATTTATCTTTGTTTGTTTCATCATATGTAAAAGTGAAAAGTTTTGTTCGTTCTAGTGCAAAAGACTAGCAATTTCGTGGCCTCCCTGGGTTAGGGTTTGGGGTTAGGCTAGTTACTGGTTCTTGCCTCTCACTGTTTTTTTCTCTTGGCTTGCCCTTTTGTTTCTGGAGTTATATTGTTCATTCATTTACGATGTACGAGTGGGGGGATAGTCTCAATGTTTAACGAGACCTGTCATTCTTTCTTTGTGTGGGGTTGTTCGTGAGCATCTGTTGCCCTGCCATGTTGTCACTGCTAAGTGGGTTGTATCGTCTACACGGATTACGTGTATCCAGCCTTTGTCCCGTTGCTCGCTGACATTACTTGCCTCCTCTTTCTTTTCAGAAAGTGTTGTTGTTGTTTTCTCTCACTTTTCCCCTTCTTTTTCACCATGCGTTCTTTCTTTTTTATCTTTGTTTTTTCGTACCCGGTTGTTAGCTTGCCTGATTAGGGTAGCCAGTTTGTATTTCTCTTGTCGTCTGCATTTGTTTACATCTCGATGCTTTGTTATCGGCAGTCCTGATAAGCGTTTTGCTTTATCAGTCTGCAGCCTTTATTTTTCTAGATGGAAGCTGGGTTAGTGAGGGTTAGTTTAGAGTTAGTTATGGTTAGTTTGGCTTTCCATCTGTTTGTCGTTGGCACAGTTATTTTTGGTCTGTGCTCTTATGACTGCAGTCGTCCACTCCTTTGTTGCAGACAGTAGTCTATTAGACTGTTGTGAATATTTTTCTCCACCATATGCTTGCAGGTAGGCAACCGTTTGGGGTTTTGAGGTGGTTTCAGCTGTTTTGTTTCTTTCATTTGGTGTCAGCTGTTTGCTTGCCTGATTAGGCGCCATTTTTCGTTTGCCACCAGCATTTGTAGTTTGGTCTTTCTTCATTTGCCACAGGCATTTGTGGTCTGTTCTTTCTTTCTTTGCCACAGTCTCTTTCTTTCACAGCCTTTTCTGCCGTAGGAATTTGTGTTAGGCTTTTTGTCTTTGCCTTGTTAACGCTTGTTTCAGGGTATCGGTGTATCTCTCCGAATTGTTGGTATCATGCTGTGCACTTGCTGCTCTTATGGCGTTGACTGTAGACGTCCACTCATTTGTTGCAGACAGTAGTCTATTAGACTGTTGTGATTTGGTGGTGTTTTTTCCACCTTTATGTTTGCAGGTAGGCCACCATTTGCGTTTTTGAGGTGGTTTCAGCTGTTTTGTTTCTTTCATTTGGTGTCAGCTGTTTGCTTGCCTGATTAGGGCAGCCATTTTTCATTTGCCACCAACATTTTTGGTTTGGTCTTTCTTTATTTGCCACAGGCATTTGTGGTCTGTTCTTTAATTTTTTGTCACAGGCATTTGTGTACAGTTTCTTTCTTACATGGCCTTTTCTGCTGTAGGCATTCGTGCTAGACTTTCTGTCTTTGCCTTCTTTCTTTCATAATGTCCTCAGATGCTAAAGAACATTATTAGGGACAAACTGCGACGTCGACCGACTGGTGCCATGGCTTCGGCACAGCCCCATGAGAGTGCCGCTATTTTTCCCTAAGCCCTGTTTTCGTTGGTCTAAAATGTGCACAGGCCAGCCAAGTTTCTGTTTACCTTTCGGCTTTTACTTTTCTCTTGGTTGTTTTCATTGATTTATGCCTCACATTTGTTTTGTTTCTTAGACAAGGCAGGGGTATTTGTTGGTAGTTCAGTAGTTGTACCTCCTGTTTTTCCTTTCTTTTCTCCGTGTTTACCATGTCCATTCATTTTTTTAATTTCTTTTGTTTTTTCTTTGTTTTCTTTTTCTCCCTTCTTCTTCTCCTTTTTCTTCTTCTGCATTTATTACGAGTTCATTCTTGCTGAGGATTTGTGTGTACATTTGCCTCTTTTGTTGATTTCTTTTTCTGGAGGGTTTCTTGTGAAGGAGGTTTTTCTCCTTTTTTAATTTTAATCTTTGCACTGGGTGGCAAGGTGTCAAAATGTATTTCTGAGTCCTTTGGTTGGTCTGGATATAGTCCTTGTAGAATTGGCAAGGACAGAGGTTTCATCTAAAGAGACCGTTCTTTCCCTCTACCAAGGATCAACCTAGCGAAAGCTGGGCGATGCGTGACCGATACCCTTAGTAAAAAGTTCATGTTTGTGTGGATGACCACAAGGTAACCGACTTGGAAAAATTTCCAGTTCGAATCTCCAAGGATGAAGCTTCCTTCAACTGCTATCTTTTGGGAAGGTGTGAAAGGAAAACATTGACACTTTGGTCTGCATCCCCTGGCCGCACATTCGTGTGGCATTTTCATTGTGGACTGATTGATGGTGAAAATGTGCCTCATTTGCCATTCGCCTCAGCACCTGTTTGTGACGTCAGAGACCTGCGTCACGGATCTCGCGCGTATTTCAAGATTAAAACAAGCAGACGAAAATTCGGCCTGATCGGCATGCATTTCTTCCTTTGTAAACATATTTACTTTCATGGTAGTGACATTTTATTAGATTTAAAGGTCATATTATGCACAAGACTTTCATAATTGGGTCGATTTTCAACATTCCTTTGCACAAAAAAACTGCCTTTCTGGGCCCTTTAATTGTCAGGATTGTGACTGAACTTTCTCACCAGTTGGCTATGTGCCATCAGCCACTGATGAACTACTGAGGTAATGAAACATGTTTGACCAAGGCAACCAACAAAAAAATGTGATGATGGAGATGATGGAACCTGACCCCCACCCCATGTGTCTTTTTGAAAAGGATGTAATGTTTTGTAATACAGGACTTCCCAAGGCCAAGAGAATTAGATTTGAGTCTGGAGAGGAACTGATGCTCAAAAAGTATTGTTGCCTGTAAAAATTGTAATAGTATGATGTATTCTTTCTTTTCAGGTGGTGTGTTTAACCGCACAGCAGTGGTGAACTTTCAACGTGGTAACCACACCATGCACACAATTCGTGTCAGTCAGCGCTTCTTTGGCCACGATGCCCTTAACAACCTTCGTATGGACACTCATCTAGAAGGTGACCTACCAGATATCAGTGAGGGTGCCAAGATTACCATTGATGACTACAATGAAAACTACAAGAGAATAGGGCCAGGTCTGTTAGCTTAACCATATTGTTGTGCTCTCTCTCTCTTTCTCTGTAAGCTTTTGCAGGGTGCTCCCTTGTGTTTCTGTTGGGAAACTGATATATTGAAACCTGGAGTTGTTTGTTGCTCAAATACTATTCTGTGCATATTTTGGGCATAGTTAGGATGATGTGGAAAACCACATTTAGCTTTATGGCCTTTTATACTGTTCTGCATCTTGTTAAAACATCAGAAGACCGGTGTCTTCTGATATTTCAATAAGATGCAGTACAAATATTATTCCCCATTGCATTCTTATCCTAACTTCAGTTTTTATTTTTACGTATGTAATAGGGTGTTTGCCATGGAGCCATGACCTTGACCATGGCTTCACGCTTCAGGCAAAGATGCGTTGTTTGTACTATCGACTGAGTGTCAGGATGGTCACAACATAGGGCATATGCAACAAAGATTCAAGTCATTGATGCCATTTTGTCCGAATGCCCACAGGGTAACTGACTTAGCAGCAGATCATGGCTTGGACATCAAACAGATTTTTTTGATTTTTTAAAATTTGCCAAGTACATTGTTGTTCACATAATATGCATCCATCCTCAATAATAATGCCAGCTTTTACATTCATTTCTATTTCTTTTCCTGAAGCATTTGTTCATATTCTAAATCCTGTTACATCCACCCATTAAATGTTTATGTCATTTTCTAATACAGTGTAAACATTCTTTCATCTAGTGAGTGTGTGTGTGTGTTCATGGGTGTGTATGTTTGTGTGTCCAGGTGCATATGTATGTGTAAGTGTCTGCCAGTGGGTGGGAGGGAGCAGGGATAGCTCAGTGGTTAGAGTGTTAGACTCATGATTGAAAGGTCCTGGGTTTGGGTCCTGGCAGGAGTGATGGGAGAATATTTTTCTCCGGGGTCAACTTTCTGTGCTGACTCTTATTTTGGTATCCGTTCCACCCCTGTGTTACTGCAGTTGCATGTAAAAGATTCTGGTCATTCCGCCAAAAGTGCAGGTGGCAGGATACAGCTAACCACACATACACCCTACCTATGTGGCTTTGAATGAAGTGACACTGTAAACTGGTACATGGTTGAATGGTGTACACAGGACTTGCACAGAAACAGCAGCAGTTTGATGTGGCACCAGCCATGCAACAACCAAAGAGAGCTATCAGATCACCACTTCTGTGGATATTAAAAGTACATGCTATAAAAGGAAACAGTGACGCTTTCAGAATTACATGTGACATGTGTGCAGTGAGTCTGCTCAAGAGCAGAGAATAGCACTGTATAAAAGTGATGAATAATAATAGTGTGTGTTACTGCAGTTGCATGTAAAAGATTCTGGTCATTCTGCCAAAAGGGCAGGTGGCAGGATACAGCTAACCACGCATACACCCTATCTATGTGGCTTTTAGTGAAGTCTCCCTCTCCCATTCAGCATTTGCTTCTCCATCTCCCCTTCTTCCCCCATTCCAACTTGTTCCAAGTTCCTCTTCTTCTTTCTTACCATTAGTTTGTTCTTTTTTGTCTTTGGATTCTTCAGCTGTTTGCTTGCCTGTCTAACTTGAGTTCAGTTGAAATATTGTTCACATAGGTAAATAGCCTAACTAAACTTTGCTTCCTCAATCCTGTTGTACTAATTTCTTGTTCTCAAAGATATTGATTGACACTTTCATTACTGTGGGCCACTTTAGCGGGGCAGCTGATCTTTTTCCCTTGAGCCCAGACTTTTTGTTAGAAGTATAATTCTTTTCATTCCTGGGTTTTCAGAGAGAGTAAAAGTATGAAATGGGTACTCATTTGCACCCTGCATTGATATGAGCCACAATGTATGAAATATAAAGTGTTGTTTGCCACTGTGCGCATAATCAATGTCAGAAATCAAGTATGGTCAAATAAACGAACCTGTGTGCATGTGGTGACAGAGAGATGACACAAAGGACATATTTTGCTGTGTCATAAGTAAACAGTAAAAATAATACCATGCAGATGGTGGACAGCATTCAGCAGGGACAAGTAAACATACACCTACTCACAGGCTGGGCTTTCTTGGATGTCCAACAGTGCGAAGAACAAAGCATCCAACACAAATGAGTGTCACATTGTCCTCAATGTCACAGCTACTGTCACAATATCAACCACAGCAAAAAAACGCTCAGTGCTGTCAGTGTTATGATGATTATATTTGTCTGGAAGTCAACAGTAGAGCTCCCAACACCCTTTAGAAACACAGAAATGAAAAACAGGATCTACACACGCTAATACAGGTCAGTCTCTGAGCGTTTGTGTCCACCACCTCCGTGTCAACATGTCACACAAAGGTGACATGTGTAGTATACCTTGAAGCAGTCGTGCTGATTGCAGCAGAGGTACATATTACACTTTTTGCATTTCATGGTCGTTTTTCGTTGTTTGAAGGGGTTGTCTTGGTATGACACGCCTGGGTTTCGTCATTCATGGTGCTTGTGTCATGCATTGCACACCTCACAGACATGACCTTTGCCCTCACCTCTCATAGGCCAGTGGTCCATTCAATCCAAAGGGTGGGTCATTGTCTATGGCTTCAGTGCATGGTCTGCCAACTGGGACCTTCTCCATGTAGTGACCCTCAACCAGTTTATGAGCCAGGTCTAGCCTGAATGACAAAAAATCACACTTCACCACATTTCCAGCCTTGTGATTGATGGTGTGTCCTTCGATGACAAGCATTGTACCGACTTGTTTCCTTGAGTTTAGTTTCCACTCGTCAGTACCATTTTATGCACTTTTTTTAATTTGTTCTGCCTCATCATCTGGTCCAGTTTGTCCACTCCATTCATGTACTGGGCATAGGTAGCCACGGTAGGAGGACAGGGGAGCTCTACCTCTGTGCCGTCCCTCTGTCATCGGGTGACACTCTTTGGTTCTTCCTCATGAGGGGTGTGGGCAGTAGACAGGTAGTAGACCATACATTTGGCGTTCTATGCTGTTGCCAACATGCTAGAATCTTCACATTGATGTCAGTCGCTACTACCAAGAGGGTGGTGTTGAGCTTCTGCATTCATTTTTACGATGTCAGCAGGGTAGCCCAGTGGTTTGGTTGCATTGTCCCACATAGTTAAGTCTTCTGAATCACCAGGTATTTTGCCAGAATGGGTGATGCGTAGAAATTATCCGTGTAAATTATGTGGCTGAAGTTGTGAATGGGCTTGGTGAGGCCAGTGATGACTCGAGCACTAAATCCCATTAGTCTGTTGATCTGCTGTCCATGTTTACCTGCGTAGACCTCCAGGTTGTAACAGTAGGCTGTCACAGCATCAGCCAACACCCACAGCTTGATCCCAGATTTCACGGCTTGTCCTTGATGAACTGTTTGAACCATATGTAAACGGTCAATGGAAGTAGCAGGTTGGAAATAAGCAACAACAAACAAGCCACAGCCAGCAAGATGACATGATGTACAACGCAGATACATGCATTCATGCATTTATGTATTGTTCGCATGCATGTACTATGTAAGTACTTTTTTTTTTTCAGGATTGTTGCGTGTGTGTGTGTGTGTGTGTGCGTGCGTGCATGCGTGCGTGTCTCTCTATGTGTCTCCCTCTCTCTCTCCGATTTCCCCCCCAATACAGTTGAGTTTTGTTGTTTATAAACTATTTTTGCTTACGACTACTTAGTTTATTGTATTCACTATCATAATATTGCTGTACTTTGCACAAAAACTGGAATAAAACATGCAGAGAGAAAAAAACAAAAAACAAAAAAACAAGCCACAGCCAGAAATTCCTGTTTTATTCTTCTTTTCTTGGATGGATACCATATTTGGTATTGTCTCTTGCTTTCTCTCACATTCTCACACCACATCTTATAATGGTGTCCAAAATAACAACATGTAAAACATATGTAAAAAATTGAATGACGTCCACACATGAAAGGACATTGACAGAGCAACATACAGAGTACAATAACACACTCTATTACATCCCCCCTTACTCAATCACCACCAGCATCCTCACTGGTGAATTAACAGTAACATTATGCAAAGGCTACCAAGAGCTGAATTAACAAATCATCACAGTAGGACCTTCCCGTTACTTAGCGAGTACCAATGTCCTCATTGCTGGAACACATGACAGGAGATCATTCTAAAGCTAGATCTACTAAGAGTTGAATTAATAAACAATCCAAGCAGAAACTATGCTGAATGATGATGCACTCAGGGGCTACTGAGAGTTGAATTAATAAAACATCAAAGTAGAACTCACACAGAACGACAATACACTATAATTATTCATTTTCCCAATGTATTACTGAAGAGTGGACTAACCTTACTAAAAGAAACCCTCGATAGAATAGTAGAACAGTGTATGCAAACAATACTCACACAACCACTGCCAGATATGACCAAAATCTAATGTTTCTAGGTATAAAATGAGAGAACCAATGTAAACATATGACAGGAACAACACAACCGGTTAGATAACATGGGCCATTCATTATGATTCATGAACTAAGATTCTATACATCCAGAGTGTGCTAATAGCAGTAGCAGCATACATGATCAATGTCTGACTGTCCTCAGCATAATACAGTTCAGTCCAGTGTTACATTACTTGTGATATGGTTGCCACAATGCACTTTGGGGTACGTATGCTGCATTAGGATTAATACTCTTGTTTACTCAGGTAGAGCATCTCAGTACAGGTTGGGCAGAAGTTGTAACCTCAATGGCTGGGGTACCTGAAGGGCTGGAAGCAGCAGTCACAGGCTGTTGAACATCTGTTGTTGCTGATGCTGGTGCCGATGATGGCACTGGATCAACGTTGACAGGCTGACCCAACCAGAATTCTCCTTGGTCTGGATAATGTTGTTCTGTTGGCATGGGTGCATCTAATGCTGGTTTTGTGGTATGTCTTTGGCAACCTCAAATGGGGTGGCATGCAACAGATCATCTCAACTGACAGTCTGTCCACCAGCAGACAGCTTGGCTGCATACACGTGAATACCTGGGTATGGCCATGCTGTCACAATATGCAGCTCAGGACGCCATTGGTCTTGTATTTTGCTCCTGCCAATGACCCGGTTTCTCATGTAGACAAGATCACCAACGTTAAGTGAATGATCACAGACCCTCTGGTCTGTCTGTTTCACCCTCTTTGTCACAGCCTGCTGCAGGTATTTCAGTGCTCTCACATGTGCATCTTGAAGCTGGAGCTGATGCTGTCTTACTCAGTCTGTAGGTCCCACTGCCAAAGGCACTGTGCGCCCAAGTAGGTAGTCTACTGGCAGTTGTGGTTCCTGCCCAAACAGAAGGAAGTGGGGCGAAAAACTTGTCGAGGCATGCAGGGTGTTGTTGTATGCCTGTACAAGCTCTGGCAAATACTGTGGCCACTTGGTCTTCAGTTCTGGGGGAAGAGTGCATAGTAGGTCATGCAGAGAGCAGTTAAATCGTTCACACTGGGCATTGCACTGGGCATTGCCACGTGGATGGCATGGTGTGGTTCGAGTTTTGTGGATGCCATATAACTCACAAAGGGCTGATACCAGCTTGGATTCAAAGTTCCAACCCTGGTCACTATGGATCCTCTGTGGAACTCCATAGTGTTGAAACCACTTGCGAACCAACACTTTGGTGACTGTCACCGCTTCTTGGTTGCTCGTGGGGATGGCTAGAGAGAACTTGGTGAAGATGTCCGTGAGTTCGAGGACATCTTCTTTTCCATCACTGGCAGTTTCCGTCTTTGTAAAGTGTAGGGCCAGAATCTCAGTAGGATGACTGGCCAGCAGATGACTGGAGGTGGTGTGGATCACTGGTGCACAGTCCATGGTGCACCGCTTACAGCTGTCGATGTAGTCTTTGACCTCTCCGTACATACCAGGCCAATACACACGAGATCTCAGCAGCTCCATGGTTTGTTCGTAACCCTGGTGATCCATCTTGTCATGAAGAGCTGCTATGACATCAGGCTGAAGGGTGCTGAGCAGAACCAGCTGCTGGAGGACACCACGTCACTGCAATAAAGAACCCCATCCCTCAGGGACAAACATGGATACTGTTGCACTAACCTCCTCATAGGACGTTCCTTACTGACTGAGGGTTTAGCTGGCCATGCTGCAATGACAGGACCAATGATTGGATCCTGTGTGTGTAGTTCATGCAGGTTGGCTATGGACAACCTGGGAAGAATCTCCATTGTTGTGGCTTTGTCTGCTGGTTGCACAGAACTATTGGTGTCTCCTGAGACATCAACACAGGGGGACTAGTCAACAGCCGAATATTCTGGAAGAGAATCAAATGGCATGCGTGAAAGCGCATCACCGGGATTGACTTTGCCCAGTCGGTACTTAATTTCAAAGTTGAACTGTGCCAGCTGTGCTGCCCATCTTGTTCTAGTGCGCCTAACTTTGCAGAACAGAAGTATGTCAATGGATTGTTGTCTGTAATGACAGTGAAGTGTCCTCCAAGCAAGTAACAGCAACATTTTTCAGTGATCACCCATTTCATGGCCAGAAATTCCAGCTTCATGCTGCTGCAGAAGGAGCTGTTCTTTTCACTTGGCCTGAGGTGTTGACTGGCATAGGCTATGACATGCTGCTTCCCATCCTGTTCCTGAGACAGGATAGCGCTGAGCCTGTCATGACTTGCATCTGTCTCCAAGATGAAGGGTTTGGTGTAGTCAGCATAGCCAAGCACAGGGGCAGTTGTTAAGGCCTGTTTCATGGACTCAAATGCCTCCTGATGTTTGGGACCTCAAAGGATGGGCATGCTGGCTGTCTTTCTTTGCGCTCTTGCTGCTCACATTCACCAGATCATGTAGTGGTCCAGCGATCTTGGTGTGAATCCTTTGATAAAATGGTGGTGGTAGCTAGAAAAGCTGAGAAAACTGCACAGTTCAGTTACAGTTTTCAGCATTGGCCAGTTCTGCACAGCTTCTACTTTGCCAGCTTTGCAGCTCACTCCTTCCGCTGATACGGTGTGTCCAAGGTACATGATCTGGCATCTCAGAAACTGGCACTAGCTCAGTTTCAACTTGAGCCCTGTCTCAGCCATTCTAGGTATTCCAAGTGTTTAACGAATGTCTTTGAGTAGATGAGAAGGTCATCCAGATAGACCAAGAGGAACTGAAACATGAAGTCCAACATTGTGGCTTGTATCAACCACTGGAAGGTAGCAGGAGCTGACATCAAACCCATTGGCTTCCTGGTGTATTCAAAGAGACCGAAAGGTGTAGAGAATGCTGTCTTGTGTTGATCCCAGGGATCCATGGCTATTTGGTAATAGCTGCTGGCAAGATCTAATGTTGACAAATACTGAGCTCCCACCAGTGTGTCCAGAGATTCCTGGATCCTGGGGAGTGGGTATGCATCACCAACATTTTTAGCATTCAGCCTTCTATAGACCATTCCCATGAGAGGAAATTTTAGAGTGCTCTGCCCCTGCGTAAGGCGGGAGTTTGTTGACTGGGACGTTCTGGCGGCTGTGTTAGGCCTACTGGGTGTCGCCGGAGTGAAGGTAGTTTCAATCAACCGTAATACTAAAAAATAACTACCATGGGGAAGGATACTGTGTGTGCTGTTTGAACTACAAAGGAAAGGAGGTGGAGGGACGTGAATTAAAGTTGCACAGATTAACTGCAGACAAGAAACTGCGGAAAGTTAGGTGGTCGCCGCTCAATGAAACTGGGCAAAAAAGTGACAGCATGTTTGCCACTAGCTTGCCACCAGCTTTGTTTTATACTATTTGATTTACTTTATTTTGGACAGAATTCTTTCAGTATCCTGATGTGGCCTGAGTTTTACCTTTTGGCTTCTCACTTAATTTTTCTTTTCTTTTCATGTTAAATTATTGAAATGTCTTTAAACTTAAAAGAGGTCTGAATCATAACAGTGTACATTACAGCAATATACAATTTGTATCTATACATATACTGCTTTTTTAATAATCAAGAATATTAATTTGTTCTCTGTAAACACAGGAGATTCAAATTATGTCCACAAGCAAAATAAACAAACATAAATTATAACAAATAGTGTAGGCCTAGTGCATTAACTATTGATTACACACACACACACACACACACATACACACACACACACACACACATACACCCCCCCCCCCCCACACACACACACTATTAATATTACTGTACATGTGTATGTGTGTGTGTGTATATATCACATACATGCACTCTGCTAAAATATGCAAGTCAGTTTAGACACAGATTAAAAATACAGCTATTAAGACACACGCACACCCATACATCTATCTCTTTCTCTCACTTACACATCCACATAACAACACCTCCCCAACCTGCCCCACACCTCCCCCCTCCCACATACATATATATATATATATATATATATATATATATATATATATATATATATATATATATAATATATATACAATACACACACACACAGTATGTATGCATTCTACTTATTTAAAAAATTAATGCACAAATAAATACAGCCACAGATTCAGAGTACAACAATTAAGACAACACACATACCCGTGCTTAAAAAATAAAAAAATAAAATAAGTTCACATAAAATGCAGATGTAGTTTTGTGGTTTTACATTTTGTTAATAATATTTACTTTTCATTTTCATTCATATGTGTGCTTCTGTGTTCTGAGAGGAAAATAACACTGACAGGTAACTGTAAATAAATCATTAAATGTCCACTTTATTTTTATTACCATTTATGAAAAGTTTTGTTAAATAAGCAAATAAAGAGATTGACTTGAACTGATTCTGCTTCCTCTTTTAAAACTGTCCTCATAAAACACCTGCTCAAAAACAAATTTTTAAACCTTCTGCTCAATCTCTTCATTTTCTTTATCATTTAACTATGTGTGTGTGTGTGTGTGTGTGTGTGTGTGTGTGTGTGTGTGTGTGTGTGTGTGTGTGTGTGTATGTGTGTGTGTGTGTGTTGTGAATCACGATACACACCCATTTTATATCTTTATTATTAATATTACTAACTGAATTAAACTTATCATAAGTAGTCCATATATATACAAAGTGTTGATATACATATTTACAAGTCTATAATAATGTGAATGTGAAGAAATTGCAAATTGTACAAATCTCCCTCTCCTCCTCACCTCCCTCCTCTCTCCCTCTCTCTGGCTCAGTGTTATGAGAAAAAAATCTTCTTCCACTCACTTTGTTCCGATGTTTAATTGGATCAGTCATAATGAGAAATGTATTGCAAACTATTTCAGTGTCTGGGTACTTTATTTCTAGTAAACATTTCAAGTCCCTGGCTTGTAACTTACAAAACTGAATGCAGAAGCAGAAAAATGTTGCCATACATTACATAATTTCAAAATAAATGGGACAAGAACTAAAGGTTCATCTAGTAGAGTAGCGGTGTTCTCTGACATTGCACAGTGTACATATTCATCCTTCATGAGAATTTATATTGACAAACTGATAGGCAATACCATGTGTTAAAATGAAGGTTAGGCTGGTTGTTGATGAATTAACTTTATGAATTAATTTGTCAGTGCTGGTAGTCATGTGTGATTATTTATGTCACTTATTGTAAGTTGAACATTTTCCACTCTTTTTTGACAGTTTGAGTAGCTGTGCTCACTGTCTTTGAAGAATCACTAATCAAGCAGCTTAGGATCACATTCAAAGACTCATAATTTGAGTCTGACAGTGTGTATGTATGTGGTGTGTGTGTGTGTGTGTGTGTGTGTGTGTGTGTGTGTGTGTGTGTGTGTGGCTAATTTTACAAATAAACATATGATTTTAAATGTAGTCTTAGTTATTAAATTATACTTGGGATGTGAATTGATTTGATCAAACTGTATCTTTAGTTAGGGTGGGGCAGCAAGGTCTTCAGTGCTGCATTTATGTGTAATACAACTATTATGAGTTGTGCCTGTTTCTGTGTGTGTTTATTGTGAGTACAGCAGCTGTTTACCTGTGTGTTTAGTGTGAATATGCCTGTTGACCTGTGTCTTTATACTTTTGTCTTCTCTCTCTCTCTCTCTCTCTCTCTCTCTCTCTCTCTCTCTCTCTCTCTCTCTCTCTCTCTCTCTCTCTCTTTATATATTTCATTTTCATCAGTATTTTTATTTACATTTACATCTACGTTTTCTTTCTTTGTTGGTTTTCTCATATATATATATTAAACAGTATTTATTCTTATTTTCTTCTTCTTCTTTTATCTCTCTCTCTCTCTCTCTCTCTCTCTCTCTAAATGATGCCTGTAATTTTATATTTACTCATCAGTAGCTTAGTAAGGACTAGTTGTTAGACAGCTTTTGACTGAACCTAAACTACAATCCTTGTAAAATAAAGTTTTCAAGTTCGAGTTCTCTCTTCTGTCTTTCTTTTTTCTCCATTTTGAAGCCCGTCTAATGAAATTGCTCCTCATTGTGGGAAGATAAAGTACGATAGATTACAATGGACAAGTTCTGCCTTTGTGCCTCTGACCAGCTGTCCATTTTTCTTCACCCATACTTTTAAATCTAAAAATTAATGATCGTCGAGTGAAATGACTGTGCACTCACCTCTGTTGATCGGCAAGGGGCGGTACTCGTACCAAACTCACGCCAAACTCACGCCTTGCTCATGGGAATGGTCTATAATCCACACACAATCGAAGGCTACCATCTTTTTTTGCACCAAAACCATGGGTGCTGCATAGGGGTGTAGCTCTCTACAATAACCTTCCGAGCTAGCAGTCCTTTGATGTGCTTCTTGACTTCTTGAAGCTGATTTAGAAAGATGGAGCAGTAAGGCCTTTGTCACTCTCGACACCATCGATTGTGTGTAGAACTGCTACTGGAGTGTGTGATGGCAAAATATAATCTTCCTCTGACAGGTTTGCAATGTGGACACAGCGTTTTATCGCATCTTCATTCACAAGGGTTGGCACGAGTAGCAAACCTCCAGGGAGAGGCTATGCCAAGGGTGATGCCAAAAGATGGTGCAGTGGCTTCTGCACCCCTGTGAGGTGGATGGTGGCGAGAGACCTGGCCAGAATGAAGCTCTGGCTTGCCACTCGAGCCACACCCCTGACAGACTTGTGCTTGAGACCGACCTCCCGGAGAGCTGGCTGTAAGGCAGAGGGCACTGTCTCCAAACTGCTGAGAACGTTGCCTGCCTTTACCAAGACACTCATCCCCAATAGGGCTGGCCCTTGCCACTTTCTTTTTCTGGTGGCTGGGTCATTGGAGTCTCTAACCACTAACACAGGCACACTTTGTAAAGTTTGTCCTAACAATTCCAGTTCCACAAAAATCACTTGACTGTATGGAATCTCCAGCCAATTTGCTGCCTTCAGTGTCCTGTGAGTCAAGGGTAGTATGTCAGCGTGTTGCAGATTTTCCTGCACCCACCTTTCAGTCACTGTAGTGACCTCACTCCCTGTGTCTACTAACACTTTCACCTCCTTGCCGTTGTTAGCCCTGATATAAGTTGTTAGCCCCGATATAACCTTTTGTGGTTGACTGGGCTCAAAGCACCAACTAACTAACTTCCTTGCTGTTAATATACACATCTACTGTGGGGCATCACCCAGTCAGTCCTACAATGTTCATTTCCCCTGTTGCCTGACTTTCGGCAATGGGGACCACTAGTTTCCCTGCTGGGATGAAAATCGTGGTCCTCTGTCTCTCCTCCGGATGTAAAGTTCTGTTCCACCTTGGTCGTGGTCCTGGGTTGTTGTTTGTACCATCGCCTAGCTCCACAGTCACGTTTAAAGTGGCCCGGCTTCCTGCACCAATGACAGACTGGCTGCACTCGTGATGGGGGCTGTGCTGGGACGGACTGTTGCTGTAATGCGGTCTGCAGCTCCTCTGTCTTCGTCGTCAACGCTGCTGTCTGTGCTTGCAGCTCCCTGAGCTCTTGACAGGTCGGTGATGGGATTGCCTGAACTTGCTCAGTCCATACCTCCACCTCACTGTCTTCCCGCATCCAATGAAGCGCTTTAGCGCACGCCTGTTGGAACATAGCACCATCACGATCTCTCACAAATCATCGAATGTCACAGCGCAAAGACGGGGGTGTAATCCGTTGATGAAACGGTCACGGAGCATCTCATCATTCACGGTGCCCACTTTGGCCTCGTTGACTTTGGTGCTCAGCATCACAAGACCCTGAGTGTAGTCAAGGACACGTTTGCAACTACCTTGCCGCCAGTTGTGGAATGCAGTCAAGAGGGCGGACAGGCCCCACTGGTCACCGAATGTCTCCTTTAATATGGCCAGGGCAACTAAGCACCT
Source organism: Alviniconcha marisindica (assembly GCA_018857735.1). Classification (NCBI taxonomy): domain Eukaryota; kingdom Metazoa; phylum Mollusca; class Gastropoda; family Provannidae; genus Alviniconcha; species Alviniconcha marisindica. The sequence goes on along the minus strand of JABMCL010002535.1, from coordinate 224,033 downwards.
CCCTCCTGGCGCAACCAGCTAGTGCCTGTAGTAGCCACTCAACTGTGGCGCCCTGCTCCATTTTATAATTCACAATAATTCGCTCTGCTTCCCTCACAAATCATCGGCTTCACACTCACTTTCTTCTCTGGTAAATTTGCATAGTTCTGGTGGCTGAATGTCGTGCCACAGGGGCCCTGATGGAATGTCCCCTGTGTCCTCCATAGCTGTGACCATTAGCTCATCTGTTGTTGGCCAGGATGTTATTCGGCTTCCCTACTTCCAATCCTGCTCACCAGCGCCAGATGTAAATGGTCAATAGAAGTAGCAGGTTGAAAATAAGCAACAACAAATGAGCCATAGCCAGAATTTTGTGTGTGTGTGGATGGTATCTGCGAGAAGCCATTGGTGTTGCCTCTCGCTTTCTTTCGCGATCTCACACGTCTTATAGTGATGTCCAAAATGACAACAGGTAAAACATATGTGAAAGATGGAATGATGTCCACACACTAAAGAACATTGACAGAGCAACATACAGAGTACAACAACACAAACACAATGTGCAGATGCAGTCGGTTGCACCTAGATGACCCTTGAATAGCACCATTGCCTTATCCACGGCCACATGCTCATGTGGCACATACTCATCCTGAAAGTTCCAACACACATTGTTCAGAATGTATTGAATTTTTGTGCAGTTTGTCGGCAGCATTGACAGGAAACCATTGGGTCAACAAAGTAGAGGTATCAATGGATTTGAAAGGCTCTGTTTCTACTCATGACATTTCCAAATCTAGTGTAGAGGAGGAAGTGTTTACCCCCTTGGTGCCGATAGTGGACATCTCTGTCAGTTTGATGATGTCCTTCATGATGACAAGGCCGTAGTATGCCTTCAACTCATCCACCGTCAACATTTTCTAATCTCCCTGGTTGTTGTCAGGATCACTTTCCTTTCTTCTTTTTGCATTCTCATTTGCATAATCTACCAGATCTCAAAAGATCTGTTCTGTGTAGAAGAGTTTGAAACACTCCAAAAGTGTGATTGACACATCAAGAACATGGATGGAACATGAACGCCTCGAATATTTTGGGCGATTGTCACTCTGTGCTGGTGGAACATAATTTCCACCTGTCCATTCAAAGCACGGGTATCTGTGGTAAAACAGCGGCAAATTTTCATCATCAGGCTTATCACCACTGTCACCATCGCTGTCCTGGTTATTCACAAAAGCTGCTAATTCAGCCCTTTCCTCTTTATTCAAATCAAACAAATCAAAATCATCACCAATATCCTGATAAATTTCATCATCCAAAAACATTTTGCTACAGACAAATGGCAGAGAAAACTAGTGCCAGAATCAGTAAATTAAACAAAACTTGGACCTTGGCTACTTTCTCACAGAAAAGGTAAGCCATACCAGGCAGAAATAAAATGAATCGGGCTCGTCCTGTTAGCACCCTTTAAGTTCTGAGAGGGGAAACATAAACAGCCCCATGGGATCCTGTTACCATGCTTTAGCTGAGAGGAGGGAAAAGGTGTGGCCCACTAAAGCAGCCGTCAGGATTCAAGGGTAGTAATGGTGAGCAGATATATAGCAACAAAAGAATCCACTGTCACAGTCCACTTTCAAAAAAAAAAATCGCATATCACAACACTTTGTTTCAGGCATGGATGGCTTGCCTGAAACCAGGGAAAGTAACTCCAAAATGCTTTAAAACTAGCACCATGGCAAACGACCTATTGACATGGCTTACAATTTGTTCAGCTGGAAAGCAACAATTTTCTGGTTTATTTATTGCTTGTCTCTCTACCTCATACCCCTGTTCCTTTGTTCTTTTTGACAAAATGGACTAATGAAGTTCACCTAGTTTTCTACTTTTCGTTATTGTCAGTAAGCACAGTCTCACTGACATGAAAATGTTTGCATCTTGAATCAACAATGACAATAAAAACACTTATTCATTTGTATGGGTCTAGAAACAGAACAGTGTGAGAAAGAGGACACCAAATCCAAGAGTGCACATGCCCAGGAAGTAAAATGTGCACTTGCAACATGCACTTGCACGCACATACACATATACATTTGCGCCCATACACTCGTGCACACACATGCACACACATGCACACCCACACACACACACCACACATGCACACACACACACACACACACACACATGCAGGCACACACACACACACACACACACACACACACACTCAGTAGCGGCAGAAAAGCTGACTGGAAACTACCATCCAAGCAAGTGCATTCAGCAGAATATGAACTTGTATGATGCTCTCAAAGACCTTACCAAGGCTGTTGAAACTATCAGCAAAGAAGCCCTCTGGACAATCCTGGCTGTGCTCAGCTGTCTAAAGAGACTTTGAAAATGATCCACCTCTTCCATGATGATATGATAAGCCATTTCATCTCAAGTAAAGAATTATCTCCCTATTTGAGATCTTAAACAGCAAGAACAAGAAATTGTGCTAAACCTAGCATTTCTTAGCCAAGCAGTCATTAATCTTGACCTTGTGAAGCCTTAAGCTTAACTTTTGTTTGGATACATGTTATATATATATGTTCTCGATGAAAAAATGGGCTTTCTTTTGGTCTATTTATGTGGACATTTTGAATGCATGTCAGTATTTTAATGTGAAATACATGCAAATCATTCTAGGTCAAGTGTGAAAAATACAGTTTTTATTTTTAATCTTTGAAAATATGTTGATGTCATGTACCAGACATGTATTGTGCTCAAGATTCTAACTTTAAGCATGGGTACACTGACCAACATAAGTCACCAACATAAGTCCTGGCAGTGTGCTTGTGGCAACAGCTGTAGTTACATTTTATTTTGTTAGAAATACCATAGTCATTACCTTATGCAGAATGCAAAATACAATACAAAATTGCTACAATATGCTGCAGCGTGATCACTTGCACTGCTCCTTCTTATCTGTCTGACCTCCTAGAACTATACATCCATCAGACATCCTCCACTCTTCTGCTGATAACTGCATCTTTTGTATTCTGAACAGACAGAAGAAATTTCAAGGACTTTGCATTTTTTTTCACTGGTCCTTCCATCTGGAACAATCTCCCTTTCTCTGTGCAACATGCTCAGACTTTGTCTTCCTTCAAGCAGTCAAGACTCACCTTTTTCTCAGTCTCTTACTTCTAACACTTCCAGCCTGCCTCAAGTAAATCTGTGAAGGGGGGGGGGGGGGGGGGGGGGGGGATATTTGATGTAAATAATTGTGTTTTGATGTCAGTTGTTTTGGCTTAATTATAAAATGTGTGCGCCTAGGACTTGCTTGAGAAAGGATGCTCTAATACCCCATTATTATTGTCATTTATCACAATAATTTGTGTGTGACATGCGTGCTTGCGCATGAATGTGCGAGCGTGCGCATGTGTGTGTGCATGTGCGTGTGTGTGTGTGTGTGTGTGTGTGTGTGTAGGTTTGGTGAAATCGTTTTCTGTACGTACTTACCGTGTGAACGACGTGGCATTCCGCTACACCTGGGACCAGACCCTTAGCTTCAAGGAGTGTGAGGCAGACCCTTCCCCACGTGTGCAGACCATGAGGATGGCTGTGACCCGCAACTTTGTACGACACAGCAACAAGGACCAAGTGGTGCGCTATGCCATGTCCAACAAGGTGTCAGTTATGACAGGCAAGTAACATGTAAACTGTATGCAAATCTTGAATGTTATAGAGATTATTCTATGATCCGTTCTTCACACTTTTCAGAAGTGAAGACTAAGTTTTCTGGTTGGATTGGACAGTCAGTAGTTTTGATTTACCTGTACCCGCTTTCTTCTTCCAGTTGGCCCCCATCCTCTGCTTTTCTTCAGGATTATGATTATGATGAAGTGTAGAAAAAGCAACAATATGCAAGTAATTAATTGTTGAGGCATTATATTTAGACCTGGAAGACCTTAAACAGAGTAAATCCAATTGGGGGAAAGAAGAAAGAGAGTCCTACTCCCTTCATAAAGAGCCTATTGGGTGCATCAGCCCCCCCCCCCCCCCCCCCCCCCCACCCCAAGTGACAGATATTCCTTCATTAATTAGGAAAAATTGTATATTATTCTAAAAAAATCAAACTGGCCACTGGGCCAACTCAGTTCATGCATTTCTGGTGTCTTCTGTAACATGCAAGACACTGACTGATGACATAAGGTGAGGCACAATTAACCAAGTTCCTGTCACCCTGTCAATTTATGTCTTATATTTATGTACACAAAAGGTGTCAAGCTTTCATTTCCAAATAATAACATAAAAAAATTCACACTTTGAATTTTTACCATCTGTGTCACAGTTTTGACCAGTTTTCAGGAGAATGACCCATATATATGCTCAAAAATTACATCTGCTGATTAAGACCAAACTTGATTCATCTTGATAAGCTACCCCCCCCCCCCCCCCCCCACCCCACCCCCCAACACACACACACACAAATGCTAGTAAACTGTTTTCAATCCACAATCTGTTTCTTTATGCTGATAATTCCTGTTTTATTAGCCTAGATATTTCTTTTTTTTTGTTCATGTTACACAGTAAATCGGTGTGTGTTTGATCTGTCACTGTGTGTGTGTGTGTGTGTGTGTGTGTGTGTGTGTGTGTGTGTGTCTGTCTGTCTGTCTGTCTGTCTGTCTGTCTGTCTGCCTGTGTCTGTCTGTCTGTGTGTGTGCATGGATGTATGTGAATTCACTGTGAGTAACTGTCAACATTGAGAGCTCAGCATTTCTGTATTAAGACTGGGTAATACCCAAGGAGGTGGTCAGAAATTCCTGGGACATTTTAAACACCACTTTGGGTCACAAGTTTGATTACATCTACAGTCTGTAAAGAGTGAGTCATCGGTACAGGATTGACTGCTTTGCCAACATCAACTCTGGGGAAGCATGCACATTGTTACTTGGAAACTAGATCTAGATCAAACATGAATGGTGCATGTGCGCACATACTGAAAGACACAAATGTGATCAAACTTCCTTTTTGTTGCAGGAATTTCTGACTGCTTGATATTATGTAAGACTAAAGATCTAGATTCTAATCGTTTTACACCTTTCCGCTTACATTGCTTGCAAGTTCTTCTTCTTTGATGTGGGCAGCCACCATCCATTAAGTCTTTGATTGGAGATTATGCTGTACTTTTGGGGGTCCCCAGAGGCCTACAGAGTAAAGTGGTGTGAAAAAAGTAGAAAAGAAAATTTAGACAGAGGGAAAGTGTGCAATGTATATTAACTAATTTGGAGAAGGCTATCCAGCCACACCATTCTGGCTACCATAGCAGTCCCCAGGGATTACATTTTTATTTCTTACACACCTTGCTTATTTTAGTTAGTGTTACTCTGTTGTTTACTTGAGACAAAACTCACCCAAAATTGTGTACTTTCTGCAATAGTGTGATGTGTTCTCCAAATTCAGATATCTGGTAATGGTGTGTTGGAAAATACATGCAAATGACAAAATGTTCTCTGTAACATCATGACAATAACATGGCTTCCCATTATGTGCTTCATTTTTTTTTTTTAAATCTGTTTTTAAAGCGAACCAGGGAGGGCAGACAATCCCGTACCATGCCAGTATGGGGCCGGTACAGGGCAGCCTGTACAGGGCCAGTACAGGGCAGCCCATACAGGGCTGGTACAGGCAAAGTATGGGCAAGCCTGTGCCCGTATGCAGCCCTTACTTGCCTGTATGAGCCCTTACTATGCCCATGCAGGCCCCATGCAGGCATGTTTACTGGGTGGGTAACTCTTATAAGAGTGCCAATTGTTTTGCAAAGCATAAACTCAGTGCACTAGCTGACGCCATTTATGTACATGCACATCTGTGGTCACAGGAATGGTCTACTTAGATTTGTGAAAAAGGCCTGTCAAAAGAGGAAAGTCTTGAGCTGGGTTTTGAACTCAGAGTGGGGAGATTTCACAGACTGGCAGGCAGCAAATTTTAGACAGATGGAAGGATGAAACTGAATGTGAACTCACCAAAGACTGTTAAATTACATTTCAGAATTTTCAGAAATGTCTTGCTGAACCTGCTGTCTGCTGAGGAGCTGAACTGGAGGAAAATGGGGTGGCCAAAAATTGGCCCAAATAAACAGGCAGCCTCAGGCATTAGTTTATTTGGTGCATGAATGCTGTAATGCAAAGAGTTTAGTCAAGCACTGGCACAGTACTGTCTTTGCAAGGCAGTATTGCAATACTGGCTGTTGGCAGGCAGACAAGTGATAAGAGGGTCTAGGGTCTAATGCTTGGCCAGACTGTGTTATGTAACACATGGTTACTTCATGACAGTTTCACTCCACCTCTGGCATTAGAAAAACACTTCCTTGTTTTCTCTTCCCTCCCCCCTCTCCCCCTTTTTTTCCTTTTTGTTTTTCCATTTCCATTTTCTTTCTCCCCCCCCCCCCCCTCTGCTTTGTTTATTCTTTTTTGTTTGTTTCTTTTTTGCTGTCCCATCATAAATTATGTGCAGTGGGAAGCACTAACCACTACACTATGGGGTCTGTACTTGTGTTGAACTTGTATATATATATATCATTTGTGAAATATGTCATACTTGGACTGTTTCAAACTTTTATGGGCAACCAGTGAACCATATGAGATGGTGTTGTGTAAACATACGCTCTGAGATGCATGGACTAGATCTACAAGATGGGCTTTAGTTTTGGACTTTTTACAGCTTTAATAATGAGAGAGACTGGCATCCAGGATATAATTTATAACAGTAAAACAACAAAAGTGTAATGACATCAAACATGACTTTGTGTAAAATTCAACAAATATGTTGCAACAAAGCAGTTTGTTTGTGGAAAGTATTTGTAGATGTTTGAGTGTAGTATCTAAGTAGAAACCAAAGTTTTTGACTAAATTAGAAAAGAAAAGAGTTTTGGCAGATGAAGCCCATATATATATGTATCCAGAGGTGTACTGACTGGACAAAGTTTTGTTTTGTGCAGATAATCTATGTGAGAAATGATGCTTGCAGGCACAGACCCATGCTTTGATGCCTCGCAGACCTGCCATGAACATGCAGACTGTGTACCTGCAGACCAGTCCTTCCGTTGTGTGTGCCGAGCTGGATACAGGGGCAATGGAATGGATTGCCAAGGTAACTATTTTGTTTTCAGTATGATTCAGAATGTGTATATATATTAGTGAGTTAGTAACTATACTTGCAATAGGAGCGATATTGACAAATGTCCAGAAACAAGTTATAATCTGCCCCACAGGGTACAAACAAAACAAATGTTTCTGATACTTGTGTGCTCTAGGTGTTTGGGTGTTTTGATTTGTATCCTCCAGGTGACAGTTCAATATATACAGCAGAGTTGCGGGCTATTCTTTTAGCTCTCAAACATGTTTATTATTCCAAAGGAAAATCGTTTTGGATACTATCTGATTCCATTCTTTTATTACTCATTCCTTTTTATTGAAGGGTGAGGAACCGCCAATGTGCATTGGATATAATAAACGTTTAACCATAGAGCATATTTTACTTACTTGTTTGGATTTTATTGAAATAAGAGAGAGCCACTTTACAGCTAAATCACTGCATTTGTTGTTTCAGAATATTTCACCTGAGAAGATTTTTTACTTTTTGAAAGAAATTAATATTTTTTGAACAATTTAAATTTGAGATCATTTTTAGATATGTTTGTGTTATTCACCTTTTAAGCATGGTTTTAAAACTGTATATACACCAATTTTAAGACGTATACACTATTAAAAATTAATATATAATGTCAGATGTGTATCGCCCTGATATAACCATACCGGTTGACTGGGTGTAAAACACCAACTTACTTACTCCTCCTGTCATAACACTTTTATCAGTGTGAATTTGAGTCAGGCAGCTTAACAAAATAATGGGGACAGACTTGTTTGCTGTAAATGTTTGGGTGTTTTGACTTTTATCCGCCCGTCATAACACATTTATTCATATCAATTTTAGTCAGGTAGCTTAACAATATGACAGCCTTTTTATTCTATGCAACTAAATGCATATGACAATAGTCTCATTTTCAGTGCATTCACCATCAGGTTTATCTATGAGTCTTGTCTTTTTATTGACACAGACAAACAAGAGATTAATAACACACTTAGGTAGCAAGGTTTACAGAAAGCAAAGTTGAAAGAATTTCAGATCAAAGTTCTGTGGAGAGATACTACAGTAAGTGTAGTGTCATGTCTCTGTTCTGTGCGATGTATCTGGAGGCCTACTGGCAAACAAGGACTCAAGAAGCTGGCCAACAATACATGCAGTCAAACACCACAAACATCTGAAATAGTAGCCTTGTAGCAAAGTCTATGCTAATATTCATCAATCTCCAACTGACTTACAATCCTTTGGCTTGTGTATCTGTTCAATGTTGACAGTACATTTGAACTTAAATATCTCTGTTGAAAGGAGTGACTCAAGTTGAGCAGGCAAAGCTTGTGACATGACAGTCCCAGCAGACAACAAGGTGCACAAGACTGATCAGTAGGCCTACATCGGGGTGGCAGTCAAAGTTGTGTCTGCATGTTATTTGAACATGTTGTTGGCTATAAAAATGGTATGACTTGGATATGGATAGAATGAATGCTGTGCTGTCTCTAGAAAGCAGCTGAATGTGGTTTGGTACAAGGTTGTTGACACCAGAATTTTTGCACAACTGAGTTGTGTGAGTGCTTTCATGTTGTATGTTTCATCAATGAAATTTCCCAACAGCCTTACTTTGTCTGCTTTAGTTCTCTTCATCTTTCACAGAGTGCTCACGCCTTCATTTCATACCTCATCAAAACGAACCATATGTCTTATAGGTCTTCTTTGATTGATTCTACTCAGTAATTTCAGAACAAGTCAAGTGTTTGAGCTTAACCTTTTGCTGACAATGCAGTGGTCATTGTATTCTTACACAAGGATACAAGGATATTTATTTGCCAATGACATGTAAATGTACGCAGGAATTTGTCTTGGTGACGTTCCATTCATACAGCACATTAACAAATAGACAAAACATTACAATTAGCCATGTATAAAAGTTATCAATAAATAAAGTTAAATTCAACACTGTAACAGTCTCATTCATGCAGTGTAAGCTAACACACACACGCATGCGCACATGCACACACACACACACACACACACACACACACACACACACACACACACACGCATGCACACATGCGCACATGCACACCACACACACACACACACACACACACACCATGGCATGTTTCGCAGTTCGCACAGGTGGGTGTGAGTAAACCTGCACATCTGACTTATGAACCATGTGCTATAAAACAAGTCATCCCTAAGTCACAGCTAATCACAGTCACATGAAAACTTCATTTCGTCATATGTGCATTGTGGAGCATCCCAGAAGGTCAGCTCTGACTAAAATGGAACAGTTATGATTCTAGTAGAACAGACCTTGGAGAGTATCTAACAATAACACACACTAAAACTCAAGTTGGTACAGTTACAACTGTTGCTGGATAAAATCTGTAACAGTGCTTATGAATATTGCCGGCACACATGGGCACAAATTATAACAAAATTTAAAGGAAACCAGTTTTGACTTAAATTAAAAAACTGCCTTAAAGATGTATATATCGCAAACACACATACACTTGCCTATCCTCATCCAAACACAGGTGCGCATACTCATGTTACTTTGACTAAAAGAAAACAAAGGAATGAGTGAACAACTGCTGGTGATGTTGACAAAACAGAACAGCTCCAGAGAAATGTACTCACCTTACACACCTTTCATTTTCATTTTCTTTATGTGTAAGGTGAGTAAATTTCTCTGGAGGTATTCTGTTAAAAAAACACAGTTAAGATTGTTAGCATATTAAATAACATGTTTCAGTGTCGCACTGACAGATGCATGCATAAACACATAGACACTGACATGCACGCACGCATGCACGCACGCATGCATGCACACACCCACACACACACACACACATAGCTAGAAAGATGAAGGGAGCAAGACTTGTGAAAGCTGTCATCAGTGGAAGTGACACATGCACCTTGCTATGGAGCCACTCCAGGCCACTAGCAGCGCAGGCTCTGTTTATTTACAGCAATGATAAATCAACACAAGACTGTGCTGGAAGAGATTCCTGTTATCAGTTCACACTACACAGCCAAGTGCAAGTGCTGACGAGGGTAAGTACTAGTATATATGTATAATAATTTATAATGTAAGTAAAATAATAAGTACTAGTATTTATGTCGAGTATAGTAAGTAATATGTACTGTGGTGGTACTCCATAAATGACTGAGTTTTCCCCTGACTTTTCTGCGAGTAATATCAATCATTGAATCAGTTCTGTTGTCTGAGGCCTCTGTTAGATATGATGAGTATACATGGGATAATGACTACTCGATGATAAGATCGCCTGTCCCTGAATATGAGTGCCAGAATGCAGGGTTCTCTTGTATGCTCGAAGCATAACAACTGACTTTTCGATTATTAAGGACACTATGATCCTTTAAACACAGCTCTTCTCTCTCTCTCTATATATATATTAAACAGCATAACAGCTGACCTTTTGATTATTAAGGACACTATGATCCTTTAAACACAGCTCTTCTCTCTATATACATATTAAACGGCATAACAACTGACTTTTTGATTATTAAGGACACTATGATCCTTTAAACACAGCTCTTCTCTCTTTATACATATTAAACTATTTTGTGCCAAAGGACTTTCCCTTTGAAATTTGATGCTTAGGAAATCACCAACTTAACACTGACTTTCTATTACTGGTGTCTGCTAAAACTGAAAAATCTTTTTCCAGTGGTAATGCCTGAATATGTTTTAGGTTTACTGATCAGCATCGATGCTAGTCGATTTACTGTCAAATGTTTCAGTAAATCCTTGGCAGATTAACTGAAGATACTGTATGATATTAATAATTATTATCTGCTAAAACTGGAAAATCTTTTCCCAATGGTAACATTCATAATGTCTGAGCATCGATGCTATTTGCTTCTTTTTCTGTTTACGCCTCATATCATCTGCCTCTGAATTCAATTTACTATCAAATGTTTCAGTAAATGCTTGGCAGATTAACTGAAGATACTGTATGATATTAATAATTATTGTCTGCATCTGTTTCAGGTTTCCAGAGAGATGACTCAAGTGTGGGTCATTGCTTTGAGAAGAGATAACTTTGAGCCAGGGGGCATCACCCACTCTATGGACATTACTTTGAAGAGGATTTCTTCCTTTAAAAGATGATGCTGTACCTGTGATTTTTTTACTTTCCACGACACTTGCAGATGGATAACTTAACCTGGCTCTGATGAGGAACGTAATTAAATGCATTGATTTAAAAGAGTGACTTCTGAGGCTAGTTCAACTCAGTTCTTTTTGAGACAAATGACAGAAAAGGAACCCGTACAATAACCATGCCTACCACTAATCAAGGCTGTCATGCACACTTACACCAAACTGAAATGAATACACATGTGCACACCTGGCAAAACAACATAATGAACAAATCACTGGAAAGGTCATCCTGATGCAGAGAAACTTACCAAGCTCATTTTTTTCCAACACCAGTGAATAAAGGAGAGAGAGGGAGAGAGAGGGAGAGAGAGAAAGAGAAGTTTATTTTCACAGGCCTCCAGCCCCTGAGAGAGAGAGAGAGAGAGAGAGAGAGAGAGAGAGAGAGAGAGAGAGAGAGAGAGAGAGAGAGAGATTAGCTTGATTTTTGTTGTTTTTATATGTTGTTGATTTTGTGTCTATTCTTTCATTTGTTTGTTTTTGTTTTGAATAAACTCATATTTGAGAAGGAGTTATTGTATTGATTCTTTCAACTTTTGTATATTTTTCTGTTTATCACATGTTCCCAGAAGTTTGTAGTTGAAATGATTAGCTCAAAGTTCTTTTCACTTCACCATAATAACTTGACTCAGTTGATGCGACCATTCACCATAGAGTATCTGTGTGGTTGCAAATATGTACTGAAGTGAAGAGTCAGTGTGTGCATCAATAGCAACATAGATCACTGAGTTGCTCGCTTAATTGGTTATATTTTACAATGTGGTGTGTGTGTGTGTGTGTGTGTGTGTGTGTGTGTGTGTGTGTGTGTGTGTGTGTGTGTGTGTGTGTGTGTGTGACAATTTTACTCTCTCTCTCTTGAATGTTTCCAAACTGAATCTGAAGAAGAATGATTATGATACGAAGTACCATCACCCATGCCAGTCAATGACACACAGGCACACTGATATATGTTTATTTACATGACACCAGATACGGGCATGCAGTAATAAATACGCAGCGCAGCTGGAACCAGTGGCTCTGTTGCCAGAAAAAGATGGAGGCGCTGTGGCAACACATGACCAGCTGTTCTGGCAGCCTTGCTCCCTTCATCTTTCTAGCTCCATGATATACACACGCATGCATGCACGCACGCATGCACTCCCTTCACATGCACACGTGCACCTACGCACCCACACAGCATCAGTGACAGACCAATATCACGGTCACAGGTTCAGGCAGCCATGTCACGTTTGAGAGCACCAATGGCACGGTGGAAGAAGCTGCTGCTCAGGTGGTTGGTATGTGCCCTTAGCGCTCTGCACCTCCTCCCAGATGGCAACATCTGGAACAGGTCATGTGCTGATTGTCTGTCATAATTGTGCATTGTGAACTCAACTCAACCCACACTAAAGCCAAACATTAAAGCCAATCACTAAAGCCAATCAACTCAACCCACACTAAAGCCAATCATCTACCAACAAAGTTGTATCTAACTGCTATTCATCCAGTCATTTGTCTTTAAAACTGATATCCAGCGTGTGGTATATCACTTGTTCTTTATCACTACTTGCTGAGCAGTGGGATACTGTAGAATAATCTATCCTAAACAAGGGTTGCACTGTGTTTTAGAGATTTGCATCAACCAACATGAAACATTACACATTTTTGCATACAGTATAACCTAGAATTAGAGCACAAACAATAATAATGATAGTGTACACTTTTATGTGCTATTTCTCCCAATTGGAGAACATAGCCCACCACAAAGTGAAGAACAAAACACAGTCAAAACAAACTTCTGCAAGCATGCACACACGTGCGCACGCATGCACACACAGTCAGTAGGATAGCTTGAAGAGGTGAGATTTTTAAAATTATGTGAGTGTATTTGATGATCTAATTTGGAAGGGGAGACTGTTCCAGACAGATGGTGCAGCATAAGAAAAAGATCTCTGACCAAGTGAATGTGTGCACACAGAGAAGACAGAGAATGAAAGTATCGGAAGAAGAGTGTAGCTGGTGGGTTGGTTTGTAAACTGTAAGGAGTTCATTCAAGCAGACAGGAGTGTGCACACAGAGGGAAGACGTCAAGCATGAGAATTGTCCACAAAAATGCAAATGTCCGCGGCAGTGAAATTGACTCCACAGAGAGAAAACAAAAATTGTCTGCAAGGAAAAGAAATCGGTGGTACAAAAAAAAGAAAAAAAAGGAAGAGCCAGTTTTAGTTCTGCACTGAATACCTGTGAAACATACAGAGCACGTTCACACATGACCATTGCCTGTCTTAGTCACTTAATTGTGAACGCAGCTGCTGGCTGTTACTCTCACAGACAGGTATTAGGCTTGAACACAGTCATTCCTACATGCTTCTGCACCATGTTTCAGCTAAGAAAAAGTGAATGTTCCAAAAGTTTTGGAAGTGAACTGCTGTGTAACCCCAAACAGTGACATACTGTTCAATATGATGAAGGAAGCCTCTTTACGGAAGGAGAATACCAGTTGAGCTGGAACTGTGGAAGTGAAAATGTGTGAGGAAATAAAGCCTGGAACGCATCGGTGCATGGTTTTGTGATGTTGCAGTTCTTTATCTCGATTTCGTACATCGCAGGACCTAACTTTCAGTTTAGATGCAATGAGAGGGGAGTGCGCACAGGAGTTAAATGATGCTAGGGGTGGCGATCAGTCTTTTGAAGTCTTCAAGTGTGGGGGCTTTCATCTGGTCATCACTGAGGTGGTACCAGTTGGTGGTGGTACAGAAGAAAAAGTTGAATTTATTTCCATAAAAATGACCTCAGATTGCATAGATTTTGATTTTTTGAGGGGGACATTTTCTGGACCCTCCTAGATTTCAGAGTTTTTATTTCAAATCAGTCCTATGCCTCAGAATGGAAGTATCAGAAAAAGAGCATAGTTGGGAAGGTGGTTTGTAAACTGTCTGGAGTTTGGTCAAGTAAACAGGAGCATTGAAGCTGAGGCAGTTGTAGCACAGAGAAGCGAGTTTGTACTCACTACTGTATTTGTGAATCAGTGGGCAGCCAGTGGAGAGAAACAATATGAGGAGAGATATGGTCAGTTTTAGGAACTTTCAGGACAAGGCGAGCAGAGTTGTTTTGAACTTTATGTAGTTTGTTTAACAGATACTGAGGACAGCCAGGCTGGAGAGAATTGCAGTAGTCAAGGCATGAAAGAACAAAAGCAGAAGCAAGGATTTTTGTGGCATTTGTGGACAGAAGATGATGGATGGAACTAATGCAGCAGAGTTCAAAATTGGCTAAACGTACAAGATTTGAGATGTGAGTTTTCATGGTCAAGGTTCTTGACAGAGTCAGACATGGGAACAGATGCACTACCTATAGTCATAGAGTCTGGGAAGGAGGAAGAGAGAGACCTAGACCTAAACAAAGCCAAAATGATGGAGTAACTTAAAGGTAGTTCATGATCTATAAAGTGAGCAGACAAAAATAGTAAAAAGAAAGTCTATCCATGCACAAGAAAAGTGGAAACGTTCAGTAAATTTACTGTTAACCAAAAGTTTTAATAGATCTGAACATCATACGTGGTAGCATTTTTCCAAGATGAACTTCAGCAGACAGTGTCAGCAAACCCAGTTCTTGTCTGCCGTGGGATTTGGTAACAAGATGAAGTTAAAATCAAGGCTGCCGCCATTTTCTCTCATTTGTATTTAGGGTTGATGCACGCGTTTTGTTTCAGTTTTGTAGTCATCGACCATTGAGTACATTCTGATGTACGCTGACAGTAAGACTAGGCATATTGGGTCATTCCAAATTCCCTGTCTGGGACCATGTCTTCTATCGACTGACTGGAAATTATCACTCATCAGTTTGGCAAGATGTATGATTTCTGGCTAGTCTGATGTGGAGACTGATTCTTCTTCCAGATATGGGTTCGTTAGGATTCAGTTTCAGATTAATCATTAAAGTTCTTCAAAAAAGTATGCAAATCTTATTCACAGACAGGGTGCTACTGACTATAAGGCGCATGGATCAGATTTGAGGGAGGAAATTACAGTAGCTTATACATTTATTTCCTCACCCAGATTCTGCCCTGCATTGACTGGACTTGCAGTGCATGCCAGAGAGGAGTGCGGAGCCATGGCTGAGATGACACTGAGTTTGCAAGTAGATCCACCGCTGAGCCATAACTTGTTGAATCGGTGTTCAATCATTTTGCATTTAGTGATGCAGCGATGTGGCTAAATGCATATGGCACCGAAAAATGCAATATTTATGCAAAATTTTGCAATGAGCATGACCCCTGCTACAAAAGCATTGCAGAGTACACTTAGAGTGTGGTAAAATTTGATACCTTGTGAAATGAAAAATAGTATATTTATCTGTGTGTGTGTGTGTGTGTGTGTGTGTGTGTGTGTGTGTGTGTGTGTGTGTGTGTGTTTACCTTGTTAGACTGGTGCCAGCAGAAGTGACACCTGTTTGGCAGTGGCATATATTATGATTGTGGAATTTAGTGTGGCAGAATGAGTGGCGGAATTTACACCTCTGGCGTTTGCCCCACACAGCATTGTTGACTGGACACTAAAAAGCTGTGCATGCTCCCACTCATGAAATTTGCCATAGGGAACCATGACTTTGATTATGCTGGCTGAGCATTACCTTGTACATATATTAATTATGCTTCCCGTGCGTGTGTGTGTGTGTGTGTCCTAACCGAATTTTTCCTATAGCTCAGGAAAATGTGTGCACTCCACTACACTTTAGGTAAATGTTGTACCATTTGCTCTACGAAGAGGTGGAACAGGCAGGTCTGTGGTGAGAAGTCACTTTGATCTATATCCACCCCCTCACCCCCCCCCCCACCCCACACCATCCCCCACCTAGGAAATAATGCATAGTCTAAAAAAAGGATAGTTTAGTAGTTTGCAATTTGCTATCATGATAGAATTTTGCCATGTCTGGTCATCCTTACTGTGAGCATTCTAGAGTGTGTGTGTGTGTGTGTGTACATTTCTTTCAAGGAGTCAGATACCTGTGTTTGTTCAGGGGTAAGCTTATTGTTTTTTTTATGTGCAATAGAGGTATTGAAAAGTGTGCTTTTCTCTGTTTTTGTCATTGCAGATGTTGACGAATGTGCCATGGAGGTCAGTGTGTGTGACAAGAACGCCCGCTGTTTCAATGTCTATGGTTCCTTCCAGTGCCAGTGTCTGCCTGGCTACCAGGGAGATGGCCGCACCTGTATACGTAAGCAGCAGTATTTGTGTGACACATTGCATAGATATGGCTGAAGTGCTTTAATTGTCTTTCAAATCACTATATTATTTTAAAAATATGTTTCATTACAAGTCTAGGCCACTGCTAATCACCCCCTTTTTTCTATTTAGTCCCTTCACTGAGAGTCTAGGTGCTATAAGGTGAGAATGTTCTCCCATGTGGTCATGCCTTTTACTTATCTGCTGCACAAATCTGGAATTCTCTTCCTTTTGCTCTCTGTCACAGCCCTTCCATCCCTACCTCAAAAACTAGCCCTAAAACTTTCCTCTTCAAACAGTATATTGACCAGTAATAGCATTTCTGCTGCACAAATCATGAAGTCTCACTTTCACTATCACAGTTCTTCTAGCCCTGCTTTCAAGCTAGTCTTTAAAAGTGTTCTTGTTTTCTTTCTTTCCCCCATGTCCTTCTCAGCTCTGTGTGTGTGTGTGTGTGTGTGTGCGCGTGCGCATGCATGTGTGTGTGTGTGTGTGTGTGTGTTCTTTATTGGCATTGTGTGTGCACATGATCCAATGTGTGTGTGTGTGTGTGTGTGCGTGTGTTTGTGTGTACACGTGTGTGCTCATGATCATGTGTGTGTGTGGTTTTTACCATGCTTTGTATGAAAATGTTTATTAATTTTTGTATGTTTTGTTTGTTTATATACCATTGATTTGTATGGGTATTTGTGTGCTGCATGCTTTTCTTTATATTGTAAAGTGCCTTGAGTCTCCGAAAGTGCTCTATAAATTCCCTGTTATTATTAATAGTAGTATTATGCTTGAGAAGAAAGCTACAATATTAGTTGGCCACACCTAACACTCAATCAATCAGTCAGCATCTTTATTGTCACATGTCAAGTAAAATATGCATACACCTGGAATGAGGCATGGTAGTAAACATGGTGCTTAACATCCACAGAAACCATAAAGCTTATTAGGGACGGGCAGAGGCATGGTGTTGGAGCATTCATACTCATACACACATTCACTATAACATTAATAGCTTATCAGTGTGTACGCATTCACACTCATACACACATTCACAATAACATTAATAGGTTATCAATGTGCATACTATGATAATAAGCTTGATAAAACTCAAAATACACTTATGAATTAACACACAGTTACAAAACCACTTCGTATTTTATAGCTACACTTTTTAAAGTGAAAGGCCAACAACAACTGAGGCAACAAGGCCAACAACAACCGCAAAAGAGAGTGCGAGAAGAAAAGAGTTATCAAAATGCACCTTAGTGTCCTTACCTGCCCCCACCCCTACCCACAACCTGATGGATGCCACTGAGCTAGAAAGATGGAGGGAGCAAGACTCGTGAAAGCTGTCATCAGCGGAAGTAATCTTGCTATGGAGCAACTGGAGCCACTCCAGGCCACTAGTGGCGCAGGCTCTGTTTATTTACAACAATGATAAATCAATGCAGGACAGTGCTAGAAAAGATTCCTGTTATCAGTTCACACCAACTTGGCAACTGCAAGTGCTGACAAGGGTAAGTACTAGTATGTATGTATAATAACTAATATATAATGTAAGTAAAATAATAATATAAATACTAGTATTTTTATCAAGTATAGTAAGTAATATGTACTGGTAGTGGTACTCCATAAATGACTGAGTTTTACCCTGACTTTTCTGCAAATAATATCAATCAGTTCTGTTGTTTGAGGCCTATATTAGATATGATGAGTATACGATCCCTTGTATACTCATCGTATCTAATATAAGCCTCAAACAATAGAACTGACTGATATTAATTGACTACTGACTATTGGATGATAAGATTGCATGTCCATGAATATGAGTGCCAGAACACAGGGTTCTTTGCTATGGTGGAAGCTATAACAACTGACTTTTCGATTATTATGTAATCATCCTTTAAATACAGCTTCTCTCTCTCTCTCTCTCTCTCTACATATATATATATATATCGTGCCAAAGGACTGGCTGTTTGAAATTTGACGCTTAGCAAATGACAAACTTAACAGTGACTTTCTGTGACTGGCATCTGCTAAAACTGGAAAATCCTTTCCCAATGGTAACATTCATAATGTCTGAGCATTGATGCTATTTGCTTCTTTTTCTGTTTATGCCTCATATCATCTGCCTCTGAGTTCAATTTACTATCAAATGTTTCAGTAAATGCTTGGCAGGTTAACTGAAGATACTGTATGATATTAATAATTATTGTCTGCATCTGTTTCAGGTTTCCAGAGAGATGACTCAAATGTGGGTCATTGCTTTGAGAAGAGATAACTTTGAGCCAGGCAACATCACCCACTGTATGAACGTCACTTTGAAGAGGCTTGTTCAAAGTGATCTCCATACAGTGGCAAATTTCTTTGTTTAAAAGACGATACTGTGCCTGTGATTTTTGACTTTCTTTTTGAGACACATGAAGGAAAAGGAACCCAAACAGTAACCATGCCTACTGCTAATCAAGGCTGTCATGCATGCTTACACCTAACTGAAAGGAATACACATGTGCACACCTGGCAAAATAACACAATGAACAAATCACTAAAAAGGTTGTCCTGACGCAAAGAAACTGACCAAGCTCATTCTTTTCTGACACCAGTGAATAAGAGAGAGAGAGAGAGAGGGGGAGAGAGAGAGTTATTTATTTATTTATTGACTGAACTTTAATTGCGCAAGGATAAAGGTTTAGGCACGAATGCCTGTCGGGCAACCTGTCCTTGAAACAGTTACAAACATTTAAACATATATATGGGAGAAAAATCAATGTCAATCAATAATTATGAATAATACAAAACAGTAATAAATCAATTCATAATAACAACCTCTCTCTCTCTCTTATTCATGTAGTCCTGATTCACTTATGTAAGTTTCAGGAGATGCTGATGACATCATAAAATACATATATATATTATAAATTTAAAACAATATCAACAAAGAATCAAGTGTTTATCAGTAGGTGTACCATACGTTCTAGCACTAGTCCCAGTAGAATCAGTACACGAATCAGCGTCAAAAACCTTATAAGCAAGAAAAATACACAGGCACTGGGCCCTGTAGTAACAGTACACAATTCAATGTCAAAGCTTATAAGTACTACAGTGGTTCTAGTTCCAGATGAGTCTATTTAGAGCCAGTTGCAGTAGAGCATTGAGTACTGAACTTTAGAAGGTAAGAGTTCCCAGGACAGCAAAATAAATAATGACAGCAGTGAATAGTCCACAAAATTCACAGCTGCAGTAGAACACTGAATAATGTATTAACATTGGTAGGCAAGAGATCTTGGGATGACCAGGAATCAACGACACATTAGTCAATAGTTAATTAATTTCAGTTCTAGCAAAGTATACAAAGTAGTGTATCAGTGTTACAATAACAATATCAAGGCAAAAAAAATGCAAGATCCAGAATATCCACCGGCAAGAGAACATACGCACACACACATGTGCATATTCGCACATATACACACATAGAGGCTACATCTTTTTCTCTCTCCATCTTTCTCCTACTGGACTGGGAGAAAGATCCCCTGCAAGAAGCGCTTGGCTTGTGAAATCGCTTCAATGGGATTGGTGGTCTATGGTTGTTGACTGCTGTCAGTGTGTACATTTGGGACTGCCATGGGAGGATGGTAAGATGAAAGCACAGTACTTCCAGGGTGTAAGGATAGATGGGTGGCAGGCTGTCGATGAGAAGTGAAAATCAGAGGATGAGGGGTAGTAGATGTTTGTCTACTGTTAAAATTATCTGATCTTTCAGGTTGTTGCTGGTGGGCCGGCTGGTCAGAATGATGTTGAATCACACCACTGGGGGACAGGTGTGGGCTGTAACCATCAGCTTGGAACATAGTGAATTCAGCTCCAGGATATTTGACGTTGCGAGCAAGTTTTAGCATTCCTTTTCTGCTAGGGTGAAGGGGATCTTCATAAAGGTCTTTTTGGGGGGCATTGCTCTTAGCTACAAGCGTACTTGTATTGTCCACAAAGGTGATTTTAAAGGCGTCACATACTGAATGATGGTTTCTGCTTGACAACAAGATGGCTGGATTCATGAGATGTCTTCCCTAAGCTGGAATGATAGATGAGATGATGAGTGATGCAGCTGGAAATGTAGTCTTGATTTTTGTTAGTAAGGTTGTCCATTGTTCCGCATGAATCTCTCCACCTTTGCAGTCATTTACTCCAATATGCAGCACAAGGCAGGAGATCTTTGTGTTAGGTTGCAGTTGGTCTAACCAGTGAAGTAGGTCAGTGGTCTTCATGCTAGGCATGCATATCTTTTGAACACGGAAGTATTCCCCAGTGTTAATTTTGTTTGGACTGATTTGTTTGATGGTTTAGTCTCCTATGAGAAGATAGTCCGTAGCTTGAAGTATTGTAGTTTGGGTCATTTGTTGTGCAAGAGTTGCGGGTGGTTCATTATGAACATTATCACACCCTGGGATGTGTACAGGAATAGTGTATTGTGGTGGTGAGGCTGGACTCACTTCACTAGTTATGGGGCCAGGGGTACTATTTAACACATCAAATTGGTTCTGCACCGGTATTGCGTAGTTTGCAGTGCTGACAGTTGAGGGGCAAGAAGAGTCATGGGGGTGGTGGCCTTGGGACAAAGGAGGGGTGCCAGGGTCACGTGAAGAAGGTAGCAGACAGCTAGTGTGCTTTTTCTCTGGAGTACCGCTGAAAAAGAGGGTGGCGGTGTGCCGCTCAGACTGGGGAGTTGTGGGGGGTGTTCAGGTTGTTGAAGATGGCAGTGTCCATTGGGTAGGTGTGAGGGTGTAGTGGTGGATTTATGGAGACTGCTTATTTTAGACTGTAGTAAGGCTATTGTTTTTTTTTATGTTCACCAACATTGGATTTCAGTTTTTGGTTTTCCTGTTCAACCTTTTTGAGTTTTGTTTTGAGTAGGGAGCATTCATTTTCTAAGGCATCAAATTGGGCTGAGGCATAACATTTGTTTTCATTTTTGAGTTGTTGTGTGATGTTTGTTATTTCTGTTTTGAGCATGTCCCAAGTGTCCCTTAAAATTGAGTAATGAAATGCAACATCTTCCTTGAATGCTTTTAACATTTTTGCCACTCTTGGTGAGGTAACAGGTTTACAATATGATTTGTTTAATGCCTTTTTTTATATTTTTTATATACTCCTGACCCAACTCTGACTGTAAGCTGGCCCCGGCTATGCCAGAGAACTGTCATCTTCAGTAAAGGAGTCTTTTATCATGGCCGCTGGTAACATTAACATAAGACTGTAGTTCTTCGTTGCAGTTGTACTGGAAGTCAGTAATTTTACTCTCTCTCTCTCTTGAATATTTCCAAACTGAATCTGAAAAAGAGTGATTATGATATGAAGTACCATCACCCATGCCAGTCAGTGACACGTGGACACTCTGATGCATGTTTGTTTACACAACACTGGACACAGGTGTGTAGTAATAAATATGCAATGCAGCTCCATTGACAGAAAAAGATGGTGATACATGGCCAGCTGTGTTGGTGGCATTGTGGGTGGGCGGCCTTGCTCCCGCCATCTTTCTAGCTCAGTGGATGCTCACACCCAGCACACAGTACAGTAGTACTCTACCAAGGGTGTGCAGGTATCAGCGAGAAACAAGGGGAAGTCACTCCTAGCAATGCATGCAGAAGATTGCCACTCATGTAAATGATCTGCAAATGAATAAATGAACCTGTTGGATTATTACCTAAACATTTAGAAGACATCTTACATGTAGAAATGCAACTCTAAACTAATAAATTGAAGGCAAGATTTACCACTATAATGACTCACAATTGATTCAGCAAAGCTAATTAAGTCATTGATTCTAAAACTGGTGAAAAGTGGAACTGGACCCAACTAGTGGAAGATTGAACAATAAAATTTCATAATACCAGCAGAAAGTGGAAAGAGGGCTTCTTCTTCCTAAATTTCATAACACAAGAAGAAAGTGGACAAGGGGGTTCTTCTTCTTCCTGTCAAGGACTGGACTCTGTCACAGTGTTGCAAGTCCTGCAGTGATTAGTGCCTTGGGTGTGATTAAAACAATAATAAACAATAAATAAGACCGCTAATCTAAAGTTAAAACTATATACATGATCTTCTTGATGTTCATCAAGAGGTGGGGACTGGCTGGAGGTTGTGAAGATTGCAGCCTAATCAAGTCGGGAAGGACTTCAGAGAACGGGCTGAAGAAATAGCTGTGGTGAGGAGGTTCCATTCAGAGACTGTACAGGGGAATAAGGAGTGGAAGAGGACAAGGTGTTGTGCATGTTCCTGGTGCAGTCTTTGTGCTCCTCTGGTCCTAGGGTCAGAGTGGTGGAAGAAGCTTGCTGGGTTTATGTCTTCAAGGCCATGTTAATTTTGTAGAGCATCCCCAGGCAAGTCTGTCATCTTCATTGTTCAAGGCTTGACCACTTTAGATTTCCAAGCATGGATGTAACACTGACTAGTGACCTGTCCATGCAGTTGTTGGTCACATACCTAGCTGCTCATTCTTGTACTTTTTTTTTCTTCTTCCAGTAGAAGGATGTCCTTGTGCTTGTGGGAACACCAGACAGCCAAGGCATACTCCAATGTGGGCCAAACCATTGTGGTGCAGGTCGCTGACTTGACTTTTGGGGTACATTCCCATACGTTCCTTTGCAGGAACCCCACTGTCTGGTTTCTTCTTGTTGCTACATCCTCAGCATGGGTGGACCAGGAGAGGGGTCACTGCTGATGGTGATGGCCAGGTACTGGTCGTTTCCAGTGTTTGCTCATGGATGAGGTAGCTGGGTGTTTGCACTTTTGTTTGCTTGTTACACTGATGACGCTGCATTTGCTTGGATTGAATTTCATTTGCCAGGTGTTCCCATTATCTGAGAATGTCAAAGTCTTCTTGAAGTAGGGCCTGGTCATGTTGGTCTTTGATTCTTCTGTACAGAAGGCTGTTGTCTGCAAAAAGTCAAGCACTGGAGTGTTGGACTGTATCAGGTAAGTCATTGATATATGCCAAGAAGAGAAGAGGGCCTAGGACAGTACCTTCAGGTACAGGGTGACCCCCAAAAATGCCACCCACAAACTAATAACTTCTACATGTTTTCAGCAAATTACTTCATATTTGGCACACATTAACTTTAGTTTGTGCATGATCATTCCACAAATTTCCTGTCTGTGGGTCAAATAGTTTTTGTGGGTGGCATTTTTGGGGGGTTACCCAGTACTCCTGATAAGACAGCTGCAGAGGATGATAGTGTACCTTCTAGTGCCACTTACTGTATTCTGCCAGTCAGGAAGGACTGTATCCATCTCAGAGTCTTGTTGACTACTCCATAGTATTGTAACTTGCGCAGCAAACACTGGTGGGAAACTTTGTTGAAAGCCTTGGAGAAGTTGAGCAGCATTACATCCACTTGATCCCGCAAGTCCAAGTTCCTAGCGATGTCATACACAGTGACTATAGGCATTGGGTCTCATGTGAGTACATCTTCCTGGATCCATGTTGAGCATCATTTAGGATATAGTAGAGATCAAAATGTTTCATCATACTGCTTTGGATGATGTGCTCCAGGACCTTGCAGGTGATTAATGTGAGAAAGACTGGTCAGTAGTTTGCAGGCCGTTGTCTCCTTTTTTGAAGATGGGGACCACCCATGCTTTTCAATCAGATGGCACATGTCCACTATCCAGGGATTGCTGGAAGATTGATGTTAGGACTGGAGTGAGTTTCTTGGCACCTGTATTCAGTATAAAGACTGACAATGAGTCCAGTCTAGTGGCTTTGTTTGGTCAGAGTTTCTGAAGAAGCTTGATGACTCGTTTTTCACTGACCTCAATATTGTCCATGCTGGGGTATGTGCTTTTGCCTTTGTGGGCAGGTTGCTCAGGTCTTCCTCAGTAAAAAAAACAGACTTTAATTAGGAGTTGAGTATTTTCACTTTGCTGGGGCTGTCGTTTTTTAGGAAGCCATCCTGTTTTTTCAGTGGAGAAACACTGGTTGATTCTTGGCACTTGCTCTTAATATACAACCAACTTCTTCAGGCTGGAGTTAAAGTCATCACTGATTATGTCTTCCAGGTACACTCTGTTCACCTGTTTTACATCGGACTTGTAGCTGCTAGTATCTCTTTTCTTCCCTGCCTTCCTTACTTTCCTGTGGGCATGCCATTTTCTCCCGATTCCCTTACATATGGAGGTGTTTATCCAGGGATTACTGT
Source organism: Alviniconcha marisindica (assembly GCA_018857735.1). Lineage (NCBI taxonomy): Eukaryota > Metazoa > Mollusca > Gastropoda > Provannidae > Alviniconcha > Alviniconcha marisindica. The sequence continues at coordinate 199,359 of JABMCL010002535.1, read as the reverse complement.
TTCATGCTGCTGTAGTTTTAGAGGGCACTCATTTTTCAACAGTGCTCAGGGTTGTCTCCTTAAAATATGCCCAAAGTTGTTCTATGGAACTGGTCAACATGAAGTTTGCTGCAAAGGCCAACTAATGCACCTAATAAACTTGGAGCAACTAATGAAGGTTAATGGGCCTGGAAGGGAGAAGTTAGAAAGGAAGACATTCCTGGCAGTGGGTGAAGCACACATGGCTATATACTGATCTGCTCCAGGCTTTAAAGAGAAAATCTTTGACAGCTCTGGGTTCTCTGTGGGGGACTTAATATCTGCATTGGCAGTTATTTTGGACTGATAAATTTGCAGAGCAAGAATTCTGAGATTTCATTACTCATGACACTTTATCAGAACTAACAGAAAAGCTGTTATGCATCCATGTTTTGGTCTCTGGTTTGGCTTCATGTACAAAAGATCCAAACATTAAAAGCTTCAAAAGGATGATGTTTATTAGGACTAAATGTAACACGTGAATTTTCAAGGTAATCCCCTTTATCAAGCTACAAAATGACACTTTAACAACAGTTAAATGGTGAAAAGATGATGAAAGACAGGATAGGTAGCTAAACCACTTACCTGTTTTTTGTCTTGTCCCGATGAAAAATGATGAAAGATGAGATGGGGCTCTGTCAGTTTTTAATGAAAATTATACCAGTCATTAACTGAGTGTGCGCAGGCGTCAAGATGTCTGTTGAGGATGATAACTTTCTAACGGAGGGTTGGGGATGTGTGAACCTAATGATATTTATTTAATTTTAGAGTTTTTACGTTTTGGTTTGACACAGAGAAAGCATTATTCCAGGTAATTATGGGTTTGCTATTAGTGTATGCAGATTAAGAGAAAGGGGGCGTATGTCTAAGAGTGTGTATGTGCGTGTGGTTCATGACTTAGAATTATTGAGATATGTTCTTCTTTGTGCGATTGAATGACAGCTTTAATTTCCCACTGGGATTAATAAAGTATATTGTTATTATTAAATCACTTTTCTGTTTTTGTCTTGTCCAAAACAAGATAGACGAGACAAAAACAGATAAATGGTTTAGCTCCCCATCTCATCTTTGATTGTTTTTCACTGTTAAACTGTTGTTTAAGTGTCATTCTGTAGCTTGATATAGGGGATTACCCTAAAAATGTGCATGTTTTGTTTTGTCCTAATAAATAGTGTTCATTTGAACCTTTTATATGTTTGGATCTTGCTTTAGGATGCTAGCAGTCATTCTTGTTTCAGATAGATTTTTCTTCTTCTTCTCCATATACAAAAGGTAAAGAGATTTTGTTTAACCAAAACATTGATGTGGGAATGTATTATTCAAGCCATATACATAGGAGTGCAGCTAGGAAATGTAGACAAACTCTTCAGCATGAAAATGAGCCACTGCTTTTGCCTGCTGTTTTTGACCTTGGAGACCTAAAGAGAAAATTGGATCTTCTGAAGTATATTGAACTGCCCCAAACATATACTCTGAATGAATCATTCTCCACAGTAGTCATCACTGATGATCTGGTGCTTTTTCACAAGTTCAAGACCCAACAATGAAGAACTTTACAAGGATAATCAATCACTGCTGCCACTGTGCATTCATAATACGTGACTACCCAGAGTTCCAAGTGCCACAAAATGTTATGTTCTGAATTTTCTTCTTCTTCCATTAGGAGTTGCCACAATCAGCATTTTGATTATTGTCCTACTATTATGTGTTATCTGTGCCTTTCCATGCCACTGGCCATTAGGCCTTTCTTAATAAAAGATGAGTATGGGATCTTTGATCTGTACAATGATCTTAGTGGGTGCAGTGCAGTGCTCACAGAAGCAAGACAGGCATTGATGAGACTGCAAAAATGTTGTCTTAGAGGAATTGAAAAAGTCCCTCACCCTGCTGTATCAGGAGATAAACCAACTTGTTCGTCAGTCAACACAAAACTCTTGACCTGCAGACTCTTGAAATTTGCTAACATTTTCAGTACAGTAAACAGGCACTGGACTAATAATAAACATGGATAAATGCTGTTCAAACACATGGGAAATCTGGATAGTTGTTGCTTTGGCAGTTAATCAAAGTGTATATACACTTGTGGTACTTATTGAAGTAGTGTATCAAGGCAGAGATCACGTTAGACTTGCTTGAACCAGTGTGACATCTATCCACCCTTCCCTTTTCAGGATTTTACAGGAGTTGTCCCCCTTTATTCTAAGCCAGACGTTGATGCCTTGGAGCATTCGGTGAGGCAGGATACTGAAAGTAGTTTACACATTACTTGTAATAGCTGTTGCTACAGGTCGCAATGAAAAAATAGTACTTTCTGTACTGCTTGAACTCTGTGGGCAATGAAGTCAACGAATGAATTGTGATGCTTCTCAGAGTTTCAAAGGACAAACGCTTGTGGAAAAGCATCTGACAAGTACAGTTTAAATTGGTCCAGAAAGGCTGTGAACACTAATTTCAGGACATTTACCCGAATCAACTTTGAGTTGGAGCAGTGACAGTGTACCGTTGATTTGTCCTCACTGGTTGTTCAAAACAAATAAGGTATGTACACAAAATATACAGATATGGAAACTAGGTCCAAATACATAAAAGGTGCAAAAGAACGCAAGTTATTAGGACAAAACACAACATGCAAATTTTTGGGGTAATCCCCTTTATCAGTCTACAAAATGACACTTAAACAACAGTTAAATGTTGAAAAATGATGAAAAATTAGATGAAGGGCTACAACTGCTATCTTTTTTTTGACTTCCCTTATGTGTTATGCCATCATCATCACACCATTTAACTGTTGTTTATGTGTTGTAGTTTGATAAAGGGGATTAACATGAAAATGTGCATGTTCAGGTCGAAGTGTAGAAAAAAAGCAAGTAGTTAATTGTTGAAGTGTTATATTTAGATCTGGAAGACTTTAAACAGCGTAAATCTGACAGGGATTTTTTTTTTTTTTAAATGGAGAGACAGAAAGTCATACTCCCTTCATAAAGAGCCTACTGGGTGCATCTGTCCCCCCGGAACCGAATCCAATGTTTGGCCCACAATGCCAAGCAGAGAGCAGAGGGGTTTGCCAAGCAGAGAGCAGAGGGGCTATCAAAAATCTGATCCTGGTGGGGACCATTATTGTGTTGGTTGCCTTGGTCAGACAGGTGTTTCGCTACCTGAGTACCTCAGGAGATTTACAAGTAAATATTTACAGAATCTTATCCCAGGACCATACCAGACTGGAATGGACTGCCCCAGGAGGTTGTGACAGCTGAGTCACTGGACTGTTTTAAGTCCAGGCTCAACTCACTCTTGGCTGCTTTATGGAAGAATAAGAATATGTTCACTTCTTTGGTGTGTGTAAATTTTGCCAATGAAACTAGATGGTACACAAATCAAGAAATGTGTACAGTAGATAGCAGTGAAGTTTTTAATCTTTTTTTTATTAGAAAGGGCATGGTGATTTCAGGAATAAATTCTGTCAAAACTAGCATCAAATTTGTTGCACTGTTTGTAGAGAAAAGACACCTGATTGGATGGTATGCCAAGATTAATGAATAATTGATTAACACGAAAAATCCAAACCATGTTGCCTGGAAAACACCCCATGGTGGCATAATGTTCCCTTCTTTGGTGTGTGTAAATTTTGCAGCCAAATACACTGAAATAAGAGACTTGTGCAATACACAGAAAAGAAGTTTTAGCTCATATAAATGAAGAATTATGAACAGAAATTACAAGATGATGTAACAAAATAAATGTTATTCGAAATGGCGTCAACCTACATGTTCATTTACATTGTCCCATCCTGCTTAACATGTAGTTACCTGTCAACTCATCTAATGGTCTTCATACCCCCAGGCATACACAAAAATAAATCTACCTGTTCATCTTGATGCTTCGCTTCTTGCCAGCCATGATCAAAAATCTACTTGTCCCCTCAGCTAGGAGTCTACATGTCCACAGATGTACCTTCTTAACAAACCTACCCATTTATTTTGATGCTGTACACATCTACCCAAAAATAAATTTGTTTACTTTAATGCTTTCCTGTTAGGGTACCCTACCACAAAGACCTGCTTCTTGACTCTACTATTCCTTTCATGCCCATAGATGCACCCATTCATGACCATGCCTGTTCATTTTCATACTTCTATTCCGATTAGCCGCTAAGATCTACCAATCAACGGGTTTTTTGCTCAACATGTCCACAGATATGTTTGTTCATCAGTATGCCTGTTCAGTTTAATTTTTCCTTTCCAGCATAACTTCATGCACAATTACCTTTCAACTCATCTACTGGGCTACATACACACAGATGTATCTGAAAATAAGTCTACCTGATTATCTTCATGCTTCTCTTTTGTCTAACCACAAAGACCTACCTGTCACCACAACTACTTGTGTACATGCCCATAGATGTACCCGTTCATGACCCTACCAGTTCATTTTTATACTTTCATTCAAATTAACTATTAAGGTCTACCCATCAACGTTTCTACATGTCCACAGATGTACCTGTTCATCAGTATACCTGTTCAGTTTATTTCTCCCTTTTCAACATAACATGCACAATGACCTTTCAACTCATCTACTGGGGTAGCTACCCACAGATCCACCCAAAAATAAATTTACCTGTTTACCCTCATGCTTCTCTTTCATCTAACCATAAAGACCTACCTGTCACCCCAACTACTTGTGTACCTGCCCATAGCTGTATCTGTTCATGACCCTACATGTTCATTTTCATACTTTCCTTCTGATTAACCATTAAGATCTACCTGTCAACGTTTCTGCTGCACTGCATGACTCTGTTTATCTGTTTATCTTCATTATTCTCATGTGTCTAACCACATAGACCTACCTGTCATCACAACTACTTGTGTACCTACCCATACATGTAGCCATTCACATACCTGTCAACCCATACAGTTTACCAGTATAAAATACAGTTTTTTTTCATTATTTTGGGGGGATATGGCCATACTGGAAAATGGATACAGGAAAACATAATTTTCATGAGATTTTGTTGTTGTTTTAAACTGAGTAAAAAGACTGAAAAACTGTTGAATGAGCAGCCGGCGCACACCATTGCCAAATGCACACTGACTGGTCTAGTGCAATAGGCTAAGAAATCTTATCGGAAGTGAGATTTGAAGTCATGCATGCATATTTAGCAACATTGCTTCTTCCTTCCACTGCCACACATGCTGGTTGGAATTCAAAATGCTGCAGCCACCAGCGAAAAAACAAAAGACCCTGGCCTGCATATGGGAAATACAGGTTCACAAACTCTGGACTAAGGTTTACTCCCAAAAGGGGTTGACAGCTATGCATTCATGACCCTACCTGTTCATTTTCATACTTTAATTCAGATTAACCGCTAAGATCTACCCGTCATCATTTCTGCTGTGTTGCAACATCCTGTTTAAATGTTTATCTTCATGCTTCTCTTTCATCTAACCACAAAGACCTACCTGTCACCACAACTACTTGCATACGTACCCATAGATATACCATTCATGACCCTACCTGTTCATTTTCATACTTAAATTCAAGTTAACTGCTAAGATCTACCTGTCAATGTTTCTACTGCGATACATGTCCACAGTTGTACCCGTTCATTAGTATACCTGTTCAGTTCATTTCTTCTTTTTTGGCATAGCCTGCAGAATGACCTTTCAACTCATCTACTGGGGTACTTACACAGAGATCTACCCGTAAATAAATTTACCCGTTTATCTTCATGCTTCTCTTTCGTCTAACCACAAAGACATAGCAGTCACCACAACTACTTCTATACCTGCCCATAGATGTACCCGTTCATAACTCTACCTGTTCATTTTAATGCTTTTATTCTGATTAACTGCTAAGATCTACCCATCAACGTTTCTACTGCTCTACACGTCCACAGATTTACCTGTTCATCAGTATACCTATCCAGTTTATTTCTTCCTTTTTGGCATAACCTGCACAACTCATCTACTGGGGTATGTACACAGAGAACTACCCATAAATATATTTACCTGTTTATCTTCATGCTTCTCTTTCATAATACCACAAAGACCTTCCTGTTACCACAACTACTCCTGTACCTACCCATAGACGTACCCATCTATATACCCACCGATCATGTTCATCTTGATCCTTTCTTTCCGGTTAACCACGAAGATCTACCTCTACACTCACCTCCTAGTCTAGAAAGACTATTATCTTAGTGGATATGTATGTGGACAGTTGAGAAGATACCACTTTTTTTTTTTTTTTAGTATTTTTTAATTTCACAAAAATTGTAACAAGCATTTCACAATACCATAAACAAAGAAAATACACAGCGGAGAAGGAAGAAAATAAAATTTGCAAAGACAGAAGAAGAAAAAAAGAAGAAGAAGAAAAAAAGCACAACTGTGGACAGTACACCAGTATATTAAAGGAAAAGTCCAAGGTTTTTAAGTATGCAAAATGACCGTTGAAATGATTGACAAATGAGTCACTAGTTTGAGATTTAATGAAATAAAAAATGAAACCCCCCGTTTATGTTGGTTTTTAATCAATTTTATTTTCTGTAGGCTGGCCGAGACTGCTGTCTCGTGTTCTCCATCAGTCACATGACTTTCTCAGAAGTGATGTCAGCCTGGGGAGAGTCTGTGCGGTTGCCATCTTAGATTGTTCAATGAATGTGTATGCGTTACCTCTGTGGTGCGACAAAAAGCTCTAACCATGCCAGCCTACTGTATTGCAGCAAACTGTAACAACTCACAAGCACCCCAAAGCATAACTATGCACGAGTTCCAGTTGGAATCAACCTGCTGTGAAGCGAAAATGGGTCAATTTGTACAATTCAAATGAGCTGACTTTGATGCTGCGCGCCCCAGTCACGCCCATTTGTGTAGCGAAACTTCGCTGAGACGTGCGATTTCGTAAACTTTATGGCGGAATACCAAATGGGTTTGCTCAAAGCAGAATTGCAGGCTGTCCACAGGTAAACGGACTTGGAAAAAATTCAGTTGCATACTCCAAGGATGGAAGCTGACGAGCAGGCAAGACACACAGCATGATACCAAAAATTGAGAGATACACATACCCTGAAACAAGCGTAACAAGGCCAAAGACCAAAAAGTCTAACATGACATGCGTACGGTATGGCAAAAAAGCCGTGAAAGAAAGAGACTGTACACAAATGCCTGTGGCAAAGAGAGAAAGAACAGACCCTATGGCAAAGACAGAAAGACCAAACCACAAATGGCTGGTGGCAAACAAAAAATGGCTCCTAATCAGTCAAGCAAACAGCTGACACAAATGAAAGAAACAAAACAGCTGAAACCAACTCAAAACCCCAAACGGTTGCCTACTGCAAGCATAAGGTTGTAACAAAAAAAACACACCAAATCACAACAGGTCTATACGACTTAGCTGTCTGCACAACAAAGGAGTGGATGACTACAGTCATAAAAGCACAGAGCAAAATAACTGTGCAGTGACAAACAGATGGAAAGCTAAAACTAACCATAACCAACTCATAAACTAACCCTCACTAAACCCGGATCCCATCATAAAAACAAAGGCGACAGACTGATAAAGCAAAAACACTAATCTGATGACAAAGCATTGGAATGTAAACAAATGCAGACAACAAGAGAAATAAAAAATGGCTGCCCTAATCAGCAAGCTAACAAGCGGTACGAAATGGCCAATAACCCAAGATAAAAAAGAAAGAAACGCATGTGAAAAAGAAGGGAAAAGAGAGAGAAAAAAACACTTTCTGGAAAAGAAAAGAGAGGGCAAGTAATGTCAGCGAGCAACAGGACAAAGGCTGGATACACGTAATCCGTGTACATGATACAACCCACTTAGCAGTGACAACAACTTGGCAGGGCAACAGATGCTCAACAGAGGTCTTGTTGGACATCGAGACTACCCCTCTCACTCGTACATCGTAAATGAACGATATAACTCGAGAAACAAAAGGGCAAGCCAAGAGAAAAAACTGTGAAGGCAAGAACCGGTAACTCTGCCCACCCCCCAAACCCTAACCAGTGGAGGCCACGAAATTACTAGGCTATTGAACTAGAACGAATAAAAACTTGTTCATCTTTATCATATGATGAAACAAACAAAGATAAATTGGGAAAATAAAATAAAAACGCCCAGGTAATAAAGGGCAGGCTCCCTGATGAGGTCTAGCCTATTGTGAAAGCTAAACAGAACGAATGAAAAAGACCGAAAGGCCACGCACCTAACAAGGTTCGAGCAAGATGAAATAACAAGGAGGAAATAAACAAAGGCCCAACTACTGACAATGGTGTCGGAGCTTCCTCCTTGGAGATTTGAACTGGATTTTTTTCCAAGTCGGTTACCCTGTGCTTACTTGCCATTTGCAGCGACTCCCCAGAGTGACGTAGTACGGCATATGTGCACATGATTTTCCTCCCCCCCCCCCCCCCCTCCCTTCAGTCTCCCCGTCCCAAAATGCCTGTTTTCGTGCATTTATAACCCTCAGATCACAATTTCACCTACATCATTGTTCTCAGCGAACTTTAACGGAAATTGTGTCAAAAATCACTCCAAACCTTGGACTTGTCCTTTAAAGGGCCCTGCATGAGTGATATCTGATGGGTACTATATATATATATATCTGCCCAATAGTGTTTATGTATACTCATAGAAATATATATATATATATATATATCATCAATACAGATAACAAAGCAAAATCAAAACAACAACAACAAATACATTACCACACTTGAAGAGGGAGAGAAAGTGGGTAAGAGAGGGTGGTGGGGATGGAGAGATGGGGGTGTTGGATCATAGGTGTATTAATCATCTAAAATATTTGTGGGTAGGGAGAGGCATGACTGTGCTGACATGTTTGCAGTGAGATGTGAAGAATAGCAAGAAAATGCTTGTGTGGATAAACAGGTAGTTTTGGGTCTATCATCTGAGTGTACAGGCATGTGGTTAGCTCGTTATTTATTTTTGACATATTAACTGACGGGTAGGTCTGTGGTTTAGGAGACAATAGCCTGAATGGGTATGTATGTGGTGCACAGTTGTATTTAACGAACGGGCAACTTTGCTGGTCTGGAGACCATACAGGTAGATGCATTGAGAGACTAATACATGTTATTGAATGATTTGGTTTCTGAGCAGGTGTGATATATATAGCCATCTGAGCAGGTGCGCCACTGCCAATCATAGGGGTTTGTAGTCCAATAAGTCCAACAGCTTTGTGGTTTCCTATCTGATCATTTGTAAAGAATAATAATTTACTTTAGTTGTTTTTATCCACAAGAAAGGTAGATCAATTATCATTCATATGAGTGGATAAGATAGGTGCTCATACATAGCCATGGTGGTGGAATAAAACACATTAATTACAAGTATGTAGATGTAGAATAGTAGCCAGGGGATGTGTAGTTAGGCGGGCATGCCTCTGTGTCAACAATGTTTACTATGTTCAATTTTGCATTAGATCTAGCCTTTAGATCTAGCCAGTTTCTTCTGTATGATTACATACTCGACTAAATAAGTTTTAGTAGACTTGATGTGCTGACTTGAAAATAGAAAGAAAGAAAAAATCCACCAATATAGGCGCAGGTGTGTTTATGATATTATTTCTGATGCAGCAGTGACCAGCAATAAACTTTATCAACAAATCAAACAAGCTGCATAGACAACAGCACTCTCACAAAAATGTAATCAACTGAATAACATTAGTAGTAGATTTGGTGTGCCAGTTCCAGGTTGCATAAGTTTGAAACATTGGGTTCACAGGATTGCAGAACTTTGCAACTTGTGGCAGATCTTTGCAACATGATCTGGTGGGATGAAACCAAACTGTAAATAAATTGGCATGGATGTGCAATGAATAGATTAACTTTCCATCTTTCATCTGTTGTCATTATTATATTTTAATGTGTTGCTGTTACTTAATGCCAGCCTATTTCCTGACGTATGCAATGACAAAATTCGGGGCAGAAAATTGTGACATTGGTTGAATTTTTTTAATGTCTTTTACAACACAGAAAGGTATGGTTAAACTGCACACAAATAAATCAATCCAGTATATGAAACTGATATGAAATCAGTCTCTCTTTCAAATGGTATGATTCATTTTTACTTTGGTGTTGTATATATTCACCAGTTAGACAATTCATGATGGTACCCTCTGTTGAGAACTTTGCAACTGCCCAAAATTGGCTGTTTGTCACAGAAGTTTGCAACACAGTCTGGTGTGGTCAGAATAATCTGAACCGGATAGGAAACATATAGAAAATTCTTTCATCTTTCTGGTGGTACCATTCACTTAATTTTCAGTGCCCTAGTTATTTAGCAGTAATCCAGTTTCTGAAACAAGAGACAACAATAAGTTGCAGAAGTATGCAACTTTTGGGGTCAAATTTGAAATTTCATGACGCCATCACCCTGGTACGCATCACAGTGCAGTGTGTTTAAAATAAAAGCAAAGTTAACACACAAAGATATGTAACTGATAGGAAATTTTCTCATCTTTTATATGGTACTATTCTCTTTACATTCCACTGTGTAGTTATTAAGCGGTAGGCCCTGAAACAACACCACCATCTAAAAAGTAGTTTGTAACTTTTCGATTTTGGATGTTTGTCGCAGAAGTTTGCAACATGGTTTCTTGTGGTCAAAGTAAATGTAACATAATTTTCCAAATGTAAAGAACAGATAGAACAATCTTTCTTCTTTCATGTAGTACCACTCTTTAAATTTTTCATGCTCTAGATTTTTAGCAATAAGCATGTTTCTGCCACAAGTAGCTTCAAAAAGTTGCAGAAGTATGCAACTTTTTGGCCGATTCTCAATCTTTTTGATGTGTCACAGAAGTTTGCAACACATTGTGGTGGTGTCAAACTAAACAAAATGTAATGAAATGAGGGTATGGGATTGATAGAAAAGTCTTTCATCTATTACATGGTGTGGTTATTTTTAACATAATTGCTGTGGTTTTTTAATGGTAACTTTGTTTCTGACCTAAGGGTAGGCAAGGCGTAGTAACACATTTTGGGGAAAAGTTGCAAACTTCTGCAGTCATGTGAATCTACTATTAGTGAGAAATGTGCCTTTAGTTTCCAAGCTAAATAATGTTTGAGTGTGTGTAATGTTTATTGGGGGGGGGGGGGGGGGGGAGTGAGGATTTCAATTGCATACATTCTTTGTACTATTGTAATTTGTACTTGTAATTCAGTTGTTGATTTGATCAATAATGCTTACATTTTCTTTCTTTTTCACAAAATTCTACAACTACTAACTAGTAGCTATCTTCCCATTGCCTTAGTTTGGTTGGCAGAGATAATGCAGACATAGGTGGCAAGCGCATACCTTTCAAATCTTCAGTTAGGAACCTAGGAGTTCATTGTGATTAGACACTATCTATACAACAACACAGCAGCAATGCATACTGTACAGCATACCTTGAACTTAGAGGAATAGCTTCAATCCAACCATACTTGACTCAGGGTTCAACTGCCCAGCTCGTTTCGTTTGCCATAACATCACTTGACTACTGCAATTCCATCCTTGCAGGATTACCATTGAAGCAGATTTTATGCTTACAGAAAGTCCAAAACAATGCTGCAAAACTCTTCTTTGAAAGTCCAAATATGATCATGTGACACCACTCCTGCAAGAACTGCATTGGCTTCCGATTAAATTCCGACCACAGTACAAGATAGCCACTTTTGCCTACTGCTTTTTCAACAGCTCTCTCCTATGTGCATATGAACCAAAACGAAACCTTTGTTCATCATGTGAGAAGCTCCTCAAAGTCCCAAAGCATAACACTAAAACATTGGGGGAGCATTCCTTCAGCTTTCTTGCACCTTCTGTCTGGAACACTCTGCCATCTGATCTCAGAAATTCTTCTACCCTTCCACTGTTTAAGTCCAAACTCAAAACTCATTTGTTCATAATAGCTTTCTGCCAGTTGGATTTCTGCAGTCTTCAACCTCCCACGTGAAATGTGGACATTGATGCTTCCTGAGTGTTTTAGTTGTCTCACCATCACTGAGAGAGAGAGAGAGAGGGGGGGAGGGAGAGAGAGAGAGAGTGTATGTATGTATGAGAGAGAGGGAGGGGCAGAGAGAGATGCATGTGTGTGTATGTTTTAGCATAGTAATAATAACTTAGCACACTGCTTTATAATTATGTACCTGTTTTAAATTATTGCAACATGTTTGTTTTATGATATTTATTTTATTTGCTGTTTTGCAAGTACCTGTTTTATATTAGTGCAATTTATTAAGTATGTTGGTAAATGTTAATGGTATATATTATGTACATGTATGTGAACAAGTGCATTGAGCTTACTCAGCGGGGAGTAATGCTATAGAAAATGTATGTATTATTATTAGCAGTAATAGTAAAATATCTACATGTAAGTACTTTTGATCGTCAAGAACTAGCAACCTTAATCGTTAACATTGATGAAATATAAGTAATTAATGATACATGTGTGTGTATTTGTGCACATGCCACATGGTTGTTTTGTGTTGTCATTCAACTAAAAGTGAGGAACAGTTGGTTAAACAGTCATTTGTGCATACTTGTGTTCATGTGTGTGAATGTCACTATCATCATATGCATGGTAATTGTCAAAAATATTTTTTTGTCAGCATATAATGATAATTACAGTAATTTATGATATGCCTACTAAAGTACTATGTCAAGATAGCTGACACTTTCAGCACTAGGCATGCATGTACAATAGAAGACATTCTGTCATTCATCATCACCCTGATATAACCTAATGGTTGACTGGGCATCAAACACCAAGTTAATAATAATAACTCTTATATAGCGCTATATCCTAAAAGAATTTATGAACTCTTGGCACTGAAGTTACTATCATTCATCAATAGAATACAGTAGCACACACACATGGTGATACACACACAAACATGAAGAAAGAATATGCATGCACACATAACTTAGCAGCATGGGGTTATATTAGTATGTGGAGCCTCCTCAATCCTGTCCCACTTCCTGCATTATTTGTAATTATTTCCTTGGATTTGTGAGTGTGTGCACAGGACCTGTGCGACTGAGGTTATATATAATATTATACATTTAATTTTTTGCTTTATGTTGTACTGACTGTAAAGCATTTTGATGTTTGTAAGGAATAGCACTTAAGAAATTCCCATTATTATTGTGATAAAAGAACAGATCATTGAAGGTGTAAGCTGTGACTGAGGAAAGAGTGGAAGACTGAACAGTAGTTTAAAAAAAAGTGGTATTTATTTGGACCATTCCCATTAACAGTGCTTGTATATATATTATTTGCTTACAATTACATACAAATCATACACTCAGGTTATCACAATCTATACTTTGTCACAAACCTGGATCTTAAGTCAGACTGAATAAAATTAAAAGAAAAAAGTGAATGGTCCTTGTGTTTGTCTTCTTTCACATTTCTTCCTTTCTTTGGCCCCATCTTATTGTTCTGCACTTTCATGTTATCATTTCTTCTTTTTTTCACAGCTTTTTTTCTGCTGTGAAACACTGGATATATACATTTGTTTGGGGAACCTTTTAAACACAAATCAAGCACTTCATATTGTGACTGACTCAGTGACTGCACTCATTTGCAGCCATTGTTGATGACACTATTGCAAGAGAGCCAAGAGCTTGTAGCACTGCACAAACTTCCTTTACACCCTGTGGAAATGGTTTATAAAGTGGTGAAAGTGGTTTGCGGAAACTGGTCAGCCAGTCACTGAAACCAGTCAGATACACAGCTCTACTAGCAAACACCCTGTTCCTTTCCCCATCAAGAACACACACGCACATGCACCTATGCATACTCTCTCTCTCTTCTATGCTGTGTTTATTTTCTGTTTTGGGGGGAGAACCAGTCACAAAACAAAAAACAGCTGGTACATCTGACTGATTGCTGATTTTTTTCCTGGTATATGCTGATCTTAACTAGTCAAACACTGGAAATTAATGTGAACCCTGATCAAGGTCAAAATACTCAAATATTTGGCAGTTTTAAATTATTATTTTTATTGTTTTAGTGGTTACATGTTTAGCAGTAAACAATAAACACAATAAAGTTCAGCAAGGTAGTTTTTGTGTTTGTTTGTTTGTTTGTTTTTTATGTATAAAAGTTCAGATGGTGGCTAGTACCATCCTACCAAAGGTGCTAATGTTGCAAAAGCATAGGCAAAAGGTTTGGCTAAAATGTACATCTGCTGAGTTGCAAAGCTTGCTGGTTATATAATGTAGTGTAATCACCAGCTGTACTCTGTTGGTTATGTCATTTTGCACCATCACCAGAAATATGGTGCAATATTTTGTAACTATGTATATAATGTATGAAAAGTCATCATCTATGCAATGGCAATGTTAGGTGGATGAGTAAAAAAAAAATTGCACAATGTTTTCATACCACTGACAATACCTTCATTGCAATATTAACAGTAACACACTGATGGTTATTATACTTCAATATAAGTATGTTCATATGCCAGTAAACACCACTGAAGAAGAATAAACTCCGTGGTGGACAACTAATTCGCTCTTGTCTTGATTCTGTGTGGTGGGTGTGGTGGTGAAAAGGAGAGCATAAAATGTTTTATGTCAAGACATGAATAGATTTTTTTGGTAAGATAGTGCATTATTAAAGGATTTTGAACCCACAGTAAGAATGGGACTGAAACCCTTTAAAAGAAAAAGAACAAAAGAAAGAAAAAAGAAAGAAAGAAAAAAGAATGAAAGAAAAATTGCAGCTGTAAAACAAGCATGCCTGTTCACATCATTTTCAGGAGACCAATATGAATGCAATGGATCATACTGTGGGGACAATGCTCGGTGTGTGTTTAACAGTGAAGTGGGTCAGCCACAGTGTGAATGTAATCCTGGCTTCCGTGGTGATGGCTTCAGCTGCTACCCTGTCCGTAAGTGTGTGTGTGTGTGTGTGTGTGTGCATGTGTCCAGTGCAGAAGCAGAAGTTCTTATTAATCTCTTTCTAATTGTCAGCCTGTCTCTCTTGCTTTCTATACATATATAACATTGTATTTAGGTTTATATGTGTCTGTGGAGTTTGACTAATGAGATGTGTCAACCATGCTTTCACAGAAAGACAACACTGATGTAAATATTTTCTGGCTGGAATAGTCTGTCTGGTTTTGTAAGTACTGTGATATGAGATTACAGTTAAAAGTTGTTCTTATGTTGATTGATTGATTATTGACATTTAACACCCAGTTAACTGCCAAATCATATAAGGTGAAACGCATTTCATTAGATCACAATTTTGTAAGTACTGTGATATGAGATTACAGTTAAAAGTTGTTCTTATGTTGATTGATTGATTATTGACATTTAACCCCCAGTTAACTGCCAAATCATATAAGGTGGAACACATTTCATTAGATCACAACTAAAAGTATGATTCAGTGTTCATATGTTGTTGAAATAGAAGTGAGAAAAAAATATACTTGAATGAGCTAGTAAGATAGAAAGTATGTAGAATTCCTGATACTAGGCAAAGCATGTTACGGTTTATTAATTCTGACCTGCTGCAGGCTGAATCTTGGTAACTCTGCATTACCAGCAGAGATTACCTTAATTCCTGCATCATGTGTTCCCCCCTCAGGTTGTAAGAGATTGCGCAAGCTATATGGTATGTTTATGGTAAACATTCTTCTGAGTAGATCCATTTATTTTTACAAGAGATAATTTTTACTGGCTGATTCTTTCATTCTTATATTTTATGCCCAGTCAACAGCAAATGCCACATTGACTACTGAGAATGCCAATAGTATGACAGTAAGACAGTGGACAATGCAATCTTTTAGTACATGAGTTTGGCTGTCATTCAAGCAGATATCTGAACTGTATGCATATCTGTTAAACATTGTATGTTGCTGTTAAATGAAGACTCTTTGGCAACATATTTTTCACCTGTTTCACTCTTGAATGAATGGTGCAAAGAAAGCTTTTTGGAAATGAATGTTGGTAAGACAAAATAATTAGTGATAGATGCAAGGAAAACAACAAACATTTTTGTTCCTGTCAAGGTAAACAATCAACCAGCTGAGGTGGTTTCTAGTTTGAAGTATTTAGGTACTCTGATAGACAATGAACTAAGTTTTAGTAACAATACAGATCTTATCTATAAAAAAAATCACAGCAATGCTTGCACCTCTTGTAAAAACTGAGATCTTTTGATGTTAGTCATGAGCTTTTATAGAGCGTTTTAACATGGTTGTCTGGCACAGGAACCTGGGTGTAAAGGGGAAGGCAAAACTATCACGTATTGTCAGGATAGCGGAAAAGATTATTGGTGCAAAACAAGACTCCCTAAGTGATCTGTACCTCACAGCAGTCAAATAGAAAAGTGCATGGATCATAGATGATGCAAAGCACCCCCTCTTTTCTCAGTTTCAAAAACCCCAGTTGGGCTGATGATACAAAATGCCAGTTGCCTGGAAGAATGTGTATAAAAAATCTCTTATCCCAAGTGCTATTTCTGTTTCTAGGGCTACTTAATATGTGGCCCTGTGGGTTTCAAGGCTCAGCTTTACTCACCCTGTGATAGTGTTGATATGATGGATGTTTAAGTTACTCTTTTAGTTCACTGGCAAAATAGCCCAGGTTTATTTTATATATATATAACCATCTTAATTTGGAGTTACCAAATAATTGTGTGCAGTATTTGCCCATGACAGTTTACTGTGTGTGCATGCATGTGTATGTGTGCATTTGTGTGTGCGCTTGCTTTGTGTGTGTGTGTGTGTGTGTGCGTGCGTGTGTGTAAAATTTACATACTGCCTGGATTTGCTGTGTTGCTCCATAAATTCTGCCTTTATATGTTGCGGTCAGTTTGGAGTGTTTTGATGTTTAAGGAATGTTTGTTTTATTGTAATATTGATTGATTGTTTTAAGTGACTGGTGAGCCAGAAGAATAATGGATGTTTTGATGTTTAAGGAATGTTTGTTTTATTGTAATATTTATTGAATGTTTTAAGTGATTGGTGAGCCAGAAGGATAATGTGTGCGTGTGCATGTGTGTGTGTGTGTGTGTGTGTATATATGTGTGTGTATACACATTATTGTTATGTATATTGCTTTTGTATTTGGGCAGTTTTTAGCTGCGTGTTTTATTGAATTGTTGATGTTTTATTGTAAAATGTATTGAATGTCTTATATAAATGACAAGCCAGAAGGCGAATTTCTTTACATAGAGATAATCAAGTTGTATTGCATTGTATGTATGCAGAATTTGGCTGTAATGAAGCTGACATATGTGGTGACAATGCTGAGTGTGTGCTGGACTCTGACAGCAAATCCTACAGTTGCCAATGTCTTGATGACTTCAGTGGTGATGGATACACATGTGAACCTACAGATCGTAAGTGTGTGCATACAACCTCTTTTTATTGTTGTTCTTCCATATAACATCCAACTTCAACACTCTGAAAACTCCAACACTTCAAGTGCATGCTAGGTTATTTTTATTTTTGGACTACAGTATTTAACACATGCATTTGATCTTTCTGCATGTGCATACACTCAGGAGAGCCTCTCGTCTGAAGTACATTGATAGAATCTGCACAGAATTTGACTCTGGAGAAGTCTCATAATGGGCACAAAGCCTAGCGTGTCACCCATCTATTTGATGACCATGCTCAATCATGCTAAACTTTGGTTTTCAAGAATGAGTGCTTTTGCTCTGTGCCACTGCCACTCCAATGACTTTTGCACAGGTCCTTTTTGCACTGGAGTACTGAGTGTGAAGAGAGGTACACATTCAATGCATTTCACTATCTTGTGAAAATGGAATATAGAGAAAATTAATTTCTTTCTGTCAGAGACCAGATTACATGAAAGTTTTTTGACTGGTGTTAGGCACTTCTTTCTGTACTGCTAAAAACAAAAATCTGTATATAGAGACAGATACTTAGATCCTAGCTTCCTTGGGGGTGTACTGAACATAATTCCTCTGACCTCATCAGGAATCACAGTCTGGGGCTGTCCATTTCCATTTCCTGCCAGATGTAGCCCATCTTTTTGAGTTGGCCTCCATTCAAGTTGTACTGCCAGTATAGGTGTGCAGAGTCATGTAAACTTTGCCACCAGATTCAAGCAGCGCAGCATATGGGAAGAATTTTGATTGCTGTCTTCTGAGCTAAATTCATACTAAAGGTGATAATCTGGATTGAACATAGGTGGTTTCTTTCTTAACTTCCTCTGTTAAGTCAAATATACAGAATCAATCCATACACAAATATGAAACAAAACATCAAACACCAAGTGTCAAACACAGTTTTTTGAAGAGTTAGTCCCTTCAGTGTTGCTACCAGCAGATTAAAAGCTATCAAATCACACAACAGATTAACACCGACAGTCCTCTGTTTTTGTTTTGTTTTTTAGTAAAGTAAAAGACTGGGATTAATCAGCCAGTGTGTAAACTGGAAAGAACATGGGGTTGTCTACTGGGACATGTGACTTTGGATTTCATCTGAAACTGTAGGAATTCATCCAATGGGAATTTATTCATTAGACTTCATCTTGCAAGTATTCATCCATTAGAGTTCAATTGAACATCTTTGGTTATGATAAGTGGTAACTGTCAGTACTGCTGCGTTGATGCCAACTGCGTGGACAATATTGGTTCTGTTTGGTTACAGTGACAAGTGCTGATATTTAATATTGCTGCAGGAATGTAGATGTAGAATATAGCATCTTTGGTTTTGACAGGTGATAACTGCTTGTCTTTTTGCCTTAGACATACAACTAATACATTACAATAACATTTTTGTACACAGTGATCAGCATGATGTATGTACAATATTGGAGGTCATGTAGTGATAGTCAGTGTTGCAGCAGGGATGCAGAGTGCACAGTATTGGACATCTTTGGGTGTGGCAGGTGGTGACTGCTAGTAGTACAGCAGGAGTGTGGACTCTGTACTATATGTTTTAGGTTGTAACAGTAGAACAACAGGAGTGTGGACTCAGTACTATATGTTTTAGGTTGTAACAGTAATGCAACAGGAGTGTGGACTCTGTACAATATTGGATGTTTTAGATTGTAATAGTAGTACAGTATGAGTATGGACTTTGTACAATATTGGATATTTTAGGTTGTAATAGTACTACAGTTGGAGTATGGATGTACGATACTGGATGTTTTAGTTTGTAACAGTAGTGCAACAGGAGTGTGGACTCTGTACAATATTGGATGTTTTAGGTTGTAATACTAGTACAGCAGGAGTATGGACTGTACAATATTTGATGTGTTAGGTTGTGACAGAAGATCCCTTTAGTTTGCAGCAGGGATTGAGACTGTATGTACTATTTTGAATGTCTTTTGTTGTGAAAGGTTGTAGCTCTTGCATCGGGGAAGAGGAGTGTGTGTGATATTAAAGGTCTTTGCTTGTGACAGGTGGTGACTGCCAGTATTGCAGCAGGGATGCAGACTGTATGTACGATATTGAACGCTTGGTGTACCGCTGCAGTTGTCGAGCTGGCTTTACAGGCGATGGAATCACATGCACTTCCATTGGTAAAAATACAAAATGTTTCTTTTCTTTTGTATCTGTTCCTTTTGTTTTGTATCTATCAAAGATAAAAGTAATAGATTTTTGCCACTTGATGATTAGTATGTATGCACTTATCAAAGTATATGTATTATCTATGAATATAGGAATATAACTGGCATGAAATATGGTTATGTTTGTGGAAATGCAGTTAGATACAACTTGTTTCTTTTGCTAGCTTTAAAGAGAAACTACACAAATGACCTCTCTTATAAAAACAGCATTTTGGCTGTTTCTTTTTCATTTTTAGTGTGCAAACAGCTTTTGAAGGGTATCATTTACCCATTAGTTGTAAAAGTACATAACATACTAGAGCTAGTTCATCAAGAAGAGTGCATTACTGTCTGGTGCAGCTAGGTCTAATTCTTTCCCTTTGTAGACACATTTTCATTTCTTTCTTTATATATTTTATCTGTATCTTGTTTGCTAGGCGATGTCTTTATGGTAGAAAAAAAAACTAGAATGCAATACTTATTGTTTTTGTTGTTAAACTATATGTAAATATTTTTTGTCATGAGTTGTTTGTATAGTGCAGTGAGTTTAACTTTGGTTAGAAAATGGCGCTTTATACAAATTATCTGTTATTATTATCAGTGTAATGCCATTTAACCATCCAAGTACTTTTCTGAGATTTTTCACCTCCAACCATTTAGAATATGAGTCAACAAGCACAAGCATTAGAGCCATGAAGTCCACATGCAGTTGTGATCAAGGTTTGTCTACCCATTCCCAAGGATGCAGCAGAGCTTGCTCCAGCATGTGTCTGACTTTGCTAGCATGCATTTTCAGTGTCTTGGTCCAAACTGGTCTACCAAACATACAAACAAGTGAGACTTTTTATCTTGCTCATTCCGGGATGACTTGTGTGCAACTCTTCCAGTGGTGAATTTCTGCAAGCAGAGGGAACAACCATATGAGTTCTGAAAGAAAGGCACCCATTTTGAATGCTGAATTATATTTTATGGTGTTGGTATGTCTCTTCATTTCTGACCGTCATTTTTATGGAATTTCAGAAGGCCAACCAGCAAGGGTGTACTGCTTTACATGAGAGAGAACATAGTCAGTTTCTCATTGTTTGTCCTCAGCTGTGACTGGAAGTGTAGACAGATGGTTTATCTGCAACACCACTTCCTCATCCAGTTTCAGTTCACAGCCTTCTTGTATTTGAACTGAAATGGGAAGAGACCTTACACATTCTAATCCACCTTGAAAAAGGCCATGAAAATGATTCAGTTCTGATAAACTGAGCTTTTCATCGAAGTGGTTTACATCCCCAAACATTGAATCCAGTTTCTGCAATCGAACAGATATCTGTCTGACTGACCAAGTACAGTTATTGGCCACCTGTATGTGTTCTCAGCTCTGGTGGTGTCAGTGTCAGTTTCTTGCCACCAGTCCACGTGCTTCTGAAATAGGTCTGTATTCCACAGTCAAAGTGACTGAATGCATCAACTTGGTTGTTCAGTGATGGTGTGTTGTACATGGGAACTTGTGTCTCATTAATAGGATTTGCTGGTGCTCTCTGTGCATTACTTACAAATGGGGTGCTTGCAGGAAACTGATCCTTCCCTCAGCTGCAACACACAGCTGCCAGGTGACCTACCTTCTCACAGATATTGCACATGTTGAGCTTGCATGGGTAGTTTTGGCATTGTGCTGCTTTCTGCAATGGTAGAAAGTAGCCTGTGGGAGTCCACACCGAATTCAGAATTGCTTGTCAGCCAGCTATGCAGCTTGTGCACTTCTGATGATCTCACTGGGTCTGGGCTGGCTTTTAAGGTTGCTGAGTGAGTTGCTGCTGCGTTCATTGCATAGGCAATTTCCAGTGCTTCTGTGAAGACAAGGTATTTCTTTCTCTGACAATACCTTCCTTTGGACTGTGGTATTTGACAATCCACACACAAACCTGCCCCTCAGGACTTTCATGATAAGAATTGGCCAAACTCACATGACACAAGTAGACATACCAGTTGTGTGGCAGTCATTCACATTTTTGGATTCTGTTTGACTACAGTTTGAATCTTTTGCCTATGATCAGTGATTTTGGAGACATGGGATTCAAAAATCTCTACAAGTTTTAGAGTTGATGATTTTTTTTGGCCTGATTACATAATCGTGGTTGAATTACTGAAATTGCCTTTGAAAGTTAAACATGCTGTTTGTAATTGTTTTCGAAAGAAAATGCTGTACATAAATTTGTGTTAATTTAATGAGAACTGATCTCATATATGCATGAAATAATGTAATGTAAATGTGCTTAATCCAAACCTGAGCCCGAAGTGCTAATAATAACTGCCATTTAACAGGACTTTGAATGTAAGTTGATTTATGGGTATTTATCTCTTATACTTATTTCAAAAATGTATGTTTATAATTGTTTGTTGTGGAAGACTGAATTTGGTTTCCTTGTGTGCCACAGCTTAATTGTTACATAAGATATTAAATTCTTTCTAGACAGATGTGGGCAGTGTGATGTCAATGCAGACTGCAACTTTGATCCAGCTGCTAACCAGTTCCAGTGCCAGTGTCGGTACAGTTTTTATGGCGATGGCATCCGCTGTGATGAATATGACTGCAGGGAAACTAACGTGTGCGCTCCAAATGCTGTGTGTGAATTTGATGTCAACTACAATGCCTTCCTCTGTCACTGCTCCAGTGGCTATACAGGTATGTCTTGTCAGTAGGAAGGTTAGATTAGTTTCACACCAAAGGTAAGGCTTTGCTCCCTGAGCAAATAGGCAAGAAGTTGTATATAATTAGTTGTAGATTCTTATGAGGAATGTTGTAGCATCAATATGATTAGTTCTAGATCTGAGGTAGTAATAGCATGCAGCATGCTATTACTACCTCAGATCTAGAACTAATCATATTTGATGTCTGAGCCTTGCTCACCTTGTAGACTGTAGTGATTTTCTGAATAGACCACTCCACAATGCACCGCTTCCAGCCGTAAGCTCTTCCCCTCTGGCAAGCGACCCGAAAAGATGGCTGCAGCCAAATCCAAAAGTACTCTCGATCTCTTGCCGCTGAGAGACCTGTCGCTATTGTGTTTTGGTCAAAGCCCGCCTATTTTAAAATAGATGGGCTTTGGTTTTGGTGAGAAAAAACTCACCCAAAGGTCAAAGCAGTCTTTTGAGACACAGGACTCTGTGTTGATAATATAAATGGTCTGCAGTTAGTCTTATCATGCTGTCCTTGGTCAGATGGGAAAGGGAAGGGACAGTTTACATCCCAGGGAGGGTGAAATGGGTTCCAGCTTGCTAAAGCAATTAGGAACCCAAACAGACACTTTCAGCCTCTCTCATGCAGTGGTCCAGGTTTTGTCAAGACCAAAGCCCAGATGGTCAAGACCTCTGACAGTTGGGAGTGCCAGATTACACCCCCCTCTACACAGAACAGTTAGAAACTAGCGAACTCCAACTCCGGCCTAGTAGTGGAGAGAAGCAGCGAAACAAGCGGGGATGGTAGACGGCAATGTTACTTCTATATCTGTGACAGTGCAGAGTTATAGCCACAGGGATTGGGGTTAATTTTTGTGTTCCTTCTGTTATGTGCAGATTTCTTCATGTGTTAGTTTAGTAGAATTAATGAAATTTAATTAATGCTGAACAGAAACTTAGGCTAACTATGACAGATCACTTTCTACAAGTTACTCCAGACCTGCAAGAGAAATATATCATTGAAAGCACCATGCCTTTGATAAGTGATACGGTAAAACATTTGGCCACCGCTCGGTCATTTATTATACATACTGTTTATATTTACTTAGAAACTGGGACTGAACTTGTGACATATTATTATCATTGTGAGCACACTTAATGTTGGATACCTTTCCCTGTGGAATGTCACTGTCAAGTTGGATTTTACTGTATAACAAGCATCAGAACAGGTAGGATATTTCACTGATTTAGCTGACATTCTACACAGTACAGTGTGTGTGTGTGTGTGTGTGTGTGTGTGTGTGTGTGTGTGTGTGGTATTTGAGTGTGAATGTGTGTGTGTGTGTGTGTGTGTGTGTGTGTGTGTGTGTGTGTGTCCCTGGGTTTCAGTGTGGTTGTGTGTCTGTAAATGCTCTGTCTGTCTGCCTGTCTGTCTGTCTCTGTTTCACAGTATGCCAGTCGATCAGTGTATGGCAGTATGTCTGCCTGTCACAGTTTATGCAGCAGTTATTGGTAGTCTGCATGAGCATGCCTACACATTTTGGTTTTACTCTAGCCGTGCAGAGAATTATTGACAGAATTAAAACCACTTTATTTTCAGCCAAAACTGTCATTACTGCTTAGTTCCTCAATATAATGTATTCAGTGTAACGAGCATCTAAATGTGAGTAGTATGCCATCAATTATATACCACTGAAAACCTCTGAATTTTAAGATTTTTTACCATAGTGCGCGCATGCATGTACCCACACACACACTATTATTAAACCGATAATGCAATGTTTCAAGTGAATGAACAACATTTCGGCCGTTATACGGCACGTATTTTGTGTTTAGCCATGTAGTCCTACACTAATAATTATACTTCCACCACATGCACACAGTCATTGACTTTGACAGCTTACAAAAGAGAAAACCGAACGCATGCATAAATTAACTGGATCATACGTTTTGTACTAAGGCTGACATATCTTGGAACACACGTAGTAGTTCTTTGTTATCACGCTTGGGTTTAGTTGACCATGGGGTCGACCACAGCCTTGATCCAAGCTTTACAATCTTTCAGCCTTGTTTTTGGCTTTGGAAGTGGCTAGAATGTGACACCTGCACATTTGTCAGGG